>JAQIXT010001862.1:0-13228 GCA_034700445.1 Stenotaenia linearis
TTAGCATGGGGAGTGATTGATTGGGTCCAGGCCATTGTGTCCGGAGGGGAGGGCTGTCCGGCCTACGGTATGGTCGGCCTACAGGGAGTTGACTGTACATGGTTCTTTTAAGATTTTCCACACTTTTCCACAGTTTTTAATAATTTTTCATGGTTTGTTACGATTTTCATCAATTTTTCATTTTTTTTGGTTTGTTACGATTTTTCGTAATTTGAAAAGATTTGACATGGTTTTTTAATGATTTTTCATGGTTTCTTTTAAAGAATTCTATTAATTTTTAATGATTTTTCATGATTATTAACAATTTCTCATGGTTTTTTTCACAGTTTCTCATTTGTATGATTTTCAAGAATTTTTTATTGATTTTTATGGGTTTTATATATTACTCTCCTTTCTATTTATAAACCAATTTTTATTGCTTATAACAAATTTTCATTGAATATCAAAGATTTTTAAAGATTTTAATGATTTTTCAAAATTTTCAGAGGTTATTCAGATTTTTTAACGAATTTTTTTGGCTTGTCGTAACTTTTAATGATTGTGTACGATTTCTTGAAATTTTTAATGATTTCTTGAGATTTTTAATTATTTCTTGAGATTTTTAATGATTTCTTAAGATTTTTAATGATTTCTTGAGATTTTTAATGATCTCTTGAGATTTTTAATGATTTCTTGAGATTTTTTATGATTTCTTGAGATTTTTAATGATTTTTCAGAAATTTTTAACGATTTTTCACAAATTTTTATGTCATTTAAAGATTTTTTTATGACTTTTCATGTTATTTAACAATTTCTCATGGGTTTTTCAAAAGTTTTCATGATTTTACTTATAAGTTAAGTTTATTTCATGTTAATTTCTAATAGTACTTAATCTATTTTGGACTAATTTCTATTAGGACTAAATCCATTTCGAATAAATTCCTATTAGGACTAAATCAATTTCGAATTAATTCCTATTAGAACTTAATCCATTTCGGATTAATTCCCATTCGAATTTAATCATTTTCAGAGCTACAGCACTTTTTAAATTCGAACTAATTCCATGTTTTGTATTTCGGAGTTATTCCTGTTTTATATTTTTGGTTTTTTTTCGTACTTAGTCACTTTCGGAGCTATTCTAATTTGGATTTATTCCGATTCGGAGCAAAGGAAATTCGTACTTATTTCTTTTCGGATTACCTTTGCTAGGAGAATGTAATATGAATATTGGACTAAGTATTTCCTTTATTTGTATTTAAAGCGTATCTTGATTTATAAATTTATCTTCTGTAGTCTAATTTTGGACATCATCTATAGTCATTCAGTTCTGCTGTTGCTGCTAAAAATCTTATTCGTATCAAATGCTATCTTTATTGACAATAATGTGCTTTTATTTAATAAAATATGCTAAGTTCCAATAAAAGATAAAGACAAAATGTAATGTTAAATTGAGATTTATTAATACAGTCAACCAGTGTCATCATTTCTTATTTTTCTTTTCAGCTTCAATTCCTAGAGGGCGTACTGGTCCAACACCTTCCTGGGGCCCTTGGAATGTACCAAGTATTTGCTGATAGATAATTGGGTAAACTCTTCTTATGCAGTCTTGATCTTCATCAGTAATATAATTATAGCAGCACTGCTGACTGTTATCTTTCTTCTTAAGTATGTTTTCTCCACAGCATTCTTCTTTCTCGTAATTATATAACTGACTTCCACAGCAGTATTCATTCCCATTTGTCTTAAACAAATTGCCTTTACAACATTGTACATTGTCAGTATAATTATATACTTTATCACCACAACAAGCATCACCATCACTTTTGGCAATGGTTCGTGGGACTGATTTTGGATCTGAATAATCATAACAGCAATTGTCCTTCTCTGGATTATAAGTTATGGCAGTCTCACCTTGCCCACAACATGCCAAATTACTTCCATCTTGATAATTGATTTCATGTTTACCACAACAGTAACTTGTTGTTGTATCAATTGCTTTACCCCCACAACATTGCTTGGTGTAACATCCACCATAGATTGCTGGTTGGTAAAGTCCATAGGAAGATTGGCCTTCACAGCAGATGTCTTTACCATATTGATATGTTCTTTTTCCACAGCATTGGTTGTCATTGGGATGTCCTTTCTTTACAACACATTGAGTGCTGTTGTAGTAACAACATAGTTCTTTTTTAGTGTTGTATGGTTCAGCTCCACAGCATTGATTATCATTTTCTCCTTTCTTCACTCCTTGGAACTTGCCATCAACATAACAGCATAATTGATGTTTGGTGTTTATTGTTGCAGTTCCACAGCATTGTAAATTTCCATTTTTGTTATCAATTACTTTTTCATCACAGCATAACTGTGTTTTGTAATTGTACAGATTCCCTCCACAGCATGAATCTGTGTCTGACGTTTTGTTAATTACTGTATTAACTCCTTTGTTACTATAGCAACATATTTGTGTCTTATAATTATAAGGCTCTTTACCACAACAAGAAGAATCTCGTGATGGTTTCTGACTTATGGTTTGCCCATCACAGCATAATTCAGTGTTGTAATCATATAATTTATTTCCACAGCAAGCAGTCTTATTGCCATCCTTATTGACAATTGTCTGCTCAGATTGACCATTAATGTATGTGTAACAGCATATACTATTTTCAGTACTATATGGTTTAATTCCACAGCACTGATCATCATCTTTTGAATCTTTAGTTACCGGAACCGCTCGGTAACCATTAGTGTAATCATAACAACAAAGTTGTAGGTTTGTATCATATGCTTCTTCTTCACAGCAATCTGCATCTTCAACTTTTATGCCTTTTTTTAATTCAGTGACTTTGGTGTTGCAGCAAATACTGTTTCTGGTATTATATGTTTCATTTCCGCAGCATAAATAACCCAGTTTCCAATCATGAACTTCACCCTCACAACACAATTGTGTAGAGATATCACGGATTTTTGTACCACAGCATTCTAATGGAGCTCTTTGTGAACCTTCATGTACTTGACCTTTGCAACATCTTTCAGTGACCGGGTTGTACAGGCTTGTCGCATTCAGATCTGAAAAACAACAGTAAACATCATTGCCATAATTTAACATCTACAATAGGTAGCTATAAATTTGAATTTTGATTTGCAATTTGATGGGCTACTTTTATTATTTTAAGAAAATCGCTACTGTACTTTTTTTCTTTTGAGAATCTTTCTGTTACAGTTGAAAATACAGAAACAATAGAAGGTATAGTTTAATTTCGTTTTCAATTCAAGATTTGAAACTAAAAGTTACATCATTTACAACTCGTTGCTAACTAATAAAATAAAAATATTTTCAATAATAATTTTCTGTAATTTAAATTTAAATTTATCATAAGAAACAAATTTCTAGCAACCAGATTATGTTGCAGTAGATTCAATGGCAAATTGTAAGATCAATGATCGTCCTTTATGTAAAGGTTGTGATCAGATCAGTTTGAATTGCTTTTCTCAAAAATAAAATGTAACCAACAGTTTCTTTGGATAAAAATTTGAATAGTGCTGCAACTAGCATGTACAAAGTCCCAAGGAGTCCTAGCAAAAGTCATTTATGGGTCACAAATGGCAAGCCTTATTGGTACCATATTTGATTTAAAATGTGATGTAGGTATTCAAAATTGGAGATACCGCACTGTATATGAACATATGGATAACTATCATTATATATAGACATATATAGATATCATCATGCATGGACATATATAGATAACTATAATCATGTATGGACATACATAGATAACTATAATCATGTATGGATATACATGGATAACTATCATCAATAGAGTTTGTGGATAACAAAACTTAAGTCTTATAACTTATAAATGTTCTCATTGTAATTGTATCGCACACAATTAACAAAGGAATAAAAGGTAATAAACGATGTTTTAATTCCGTATAACCGACTTGTCATACATTTTAAGCATCCATTTTTATAACAACAACTACAGCGTACTCTGCTGCGCGTGTCACGCACCACAACTCTACACTTGATATTGAAAATAAAATTATATTGATATGAAGATACACTTTGATTATATCCCAACAAATTCCCCCTTAGATTTATATCAATAAAAACACAGAAAAAACAATTCTAATTCACCTCAACATTCATAACTTTCTTAGTTATTTCAAACATCTGAGAACCATGGTAAGGCTTTGTCAAGAAGTCTGCCAACATAAACTCGTTTGGTGTGAACGTCACTTTCAGTTTGTTGTTTTTCAATACATCCTTAACCATATTTACTCTCCTGGTAAAATACTTGGTTCTGAGTTTTTGTGTCCCATCACCTAACATAGTGACAACATTTCGGTTGTCACAAAAGACTTCTGGTTGTGGTCTGCCGTCCTCTTCTCCCTCAATACCATCAATCAATTCTTTCATCCATACGGTTTTCTGAACGGCTTCATTCAACGCATCCAACTCGCTTTCCGTCGATGATCCTGCTACAATCCTTGTTTTTTGGACTTCCAATGTAACAGATTGTTTCCCCTCCCCACAATAAATCCAGTAAAACCCTTCGAATCGATAGAACAATCGAATGACGCGTCAACGTAAGTAATTATTTCGTCGTTTCCACTTCCGTAACTTAGTCCATAATGATAAGTCATGCTCAAATACCGTACCACTCTCAATAACACATTCCATTGCATTTGTTTTGGATTGTGGTTGCAGCGAGACAAACTACTTAGTGCGTAGCTTAAGTCTGGTCTCGTATGCGTCGACAGGAACATCAGTCTCCCCATCAATTCTTGATACATCTTGCGTTCGACTTCCGGGCTATCTTTGTCCTCGTCCAATTCTGGTTTGGGTCAGTCGGGGACTTTGATGTCCGGCACTCTTCCATGTTGTACATCTTAACCAAATTCTTTGTGTATTCTTCCTGATGTATCTTTATCTTCCACTTTTTCTGTTTAAGTTGATTTCCTAGAATGGTTGTACCAACAACATTTGTGCTTAACTCCAATTTCTTCCTTATTTTGTCAATCGTTTGCTTCTCAAACAATTCACTGCTCGCAACCATTATCAGGTCGTCGACGTGCATCCCAATCATTAAGTAATCTTCGTTGTGCCACAAGAAATACAATCATTCGTCATCTAGTGATTTTTCTAACCCAATCTCTTTCAATATGTTGTCAAGATGCAAGTTCCAACATCTCCCACTCTGTTTCAAACCATATATGCTTTTGTTCAATCGGTAAATCTTGTCTGTTCCATCTTCAAAACCGTCTGGTTGTTTCATATACACTTTTTCTACCAGGTCGGCATACAAATATGCCGTCTTCACATCGTGTGTCTTCAGTATCTTTCCGTTTCTAGCCACAAACGAAATCAAATAACGTAATGTTTCAGCTCTCATCACTGGTGCAAAAGTATTTTTTCATCCACCCCTGGTCTTTGTGCGCATCCTAACGCCACAAGACGTGCTCAAAATCATCCAATGTCACCGTTTTCCTTGTATTTTACACGAAATACCCATCGGTTACTAAATACCTTTTTGTTCTTCGGTCAATTTACCAATTTCCATACGTTCAAACGTTTCATCGATGCGACTTCCTCTGTCATGGCGTCGATCCATTTCTTCCTTTCCTTTTGTTTTGTCGCATCCGTATAATTTTTTGGAACGCAAATTTCGGAGATTATCATTGCACGCTCGCTTCGTCTTTTTATTCTTTTAGAACGTCGGGCTCCTCGTCTCACCAGTTTTTCCTCTTTTCTTTTTATTTCTATCACATGTTTTTCTTTCAATTTTTCGGCAGTCATTCTGGTCCTCCTTCCTCTTTTATTCGGCATTTCGTGATCTTACGATGTTTCTTCTTCCACTTCCTGTGTCTCCGGTACTTCATCAATATTTTCTGACGTTTCCTCCACTTCGCTATTCTCTGATTCGGCGCTTTTGTTTTCTTGGATTTCTTCAATCGATTCTTCTTCATTTTCTATTTGTCCGTGTTCATCATTTATTTCTACATCGCTTTCTTTGCTATCATTTAGTTATTTTTCTTCAATTAGTGCCCATCCACCATATGTGTCGTTTTCTTTTTTATTTTCTTTTCCTTTAATTAAGTCGATGCCTCGTTTTTCTTCAATGAACTTCACATCCGTTTTTTCGCGCACGCTTTCGTCTTCCGGATTATATATGCGATACCCTTTTCTATTTATCGCAAATCCGACCATTATTCCTACTTTGGTTCTTTTCTCTACTTTTCCTCTGGACGGTCGCTTATCTCTCATGTAAGCCAAGCATCCGAATTGTTTTAAATATTTAATGTTGGGTTTCTTCGCATTCCATCTTTCCTCGGGCGTCATCCCATGCACGCTCGACAAGCAAAGGTTGTGTAATTTTACTGACGCGTACGCCGCCTCCCCCCAAAACGTATCGGGTAGTCCAGAATCAAACAATAGGCTGCGCACAGTATTAATTATCGTCCTATTACATCTTTCCACCGCCCTATTACTCTGTGGGTGTGTGGTGACAAAAGTTGATCAACGCCCTTCATCTTTAACCATTCATCAATCGCTTTGTTGGCAAATTCACCCCCGTTATCGGTGCGGAGAATTTTTAATCTTTTTTCAGTTTGATTTTCCAACAGTGTCACAATTTTCTTCATTTCCTCATTCGTTTCAGATTTTTTCTTTAATAATGCAATAAATGTCTTTCTTGAATAATCGTCGACAATTACTAGGAGGTATTTCCCACCTCCATAGGTGGAGGGGGAAAACGCTAGTAAATCACTGTGCAAAAGTTCCATTATTCGTGTTGTCTGCTTTTCTTTAACTGTTGGCCTCGAGATGTTCATTATCTTGGCCTCGATACATGTCACGCATTCCGGGAATTTTTCCATTTTCGGATCCAGTCCAACGACAAGTTCTTTTCTGCTCATTTTTAATAAGTCAGCTTGGTTAACATGACCCAATCTTTGGTGCCACAATTCAGTTTTTTCAGCCATAGTTCGAATTTTTTCTTTTTCTTCCAATCTTGTTTTCACCAAATAACTGTCTCCAAATCTTTTTCCCTGCATCTCTATCTCTTCACAGTAAATTTCGATCGCATCTTTGTGTGCAATGTATGTTTTTTCTCTGAAAAACACTACCACCATGTCATTGTCCGTAATCTCCGGAACTGAAAGTACACTTGTAGATATTTCATCCACATGCAATACTTTTTGCAATCTTGCGCGTCGTTTCAAGTTTTCACCATGGGTAATGTCAATTTCGCCAATTCCGTGCGATTTAAGTCCATTTCCTGCCTTTGCTGTCTCAATTTCTACTTCGTTTTCTTCATATTAATGAAACAGGTCTTTTTCTTCTGCCATGTGGCTGGTGGCGCCCGAATCCACCAGCGAGTTCACATCTCGTTCATCTTCACTTTCGTCGTTTTCGTCATTTTCGCCATCCGCGGACAACATCATGAGTTTTTGAGGTTTCTTCTTACGTGTATCTTCACTTTCTTCATTTATTTGTTTCATTCGCTTTCGTTTTGGTTTCTCTTCTACTTCTATCCATTCTGCGTTTCCATCTTCATCTTTCACGACTTTGCGACGTCTTGTTTCTTTTGACTATCTTTCGTACTCTCGTGTGACAGGTCCCATTCACATCATTGTCGACATGCATTTCTTTGATGTCTTCAATGTTTACTTTCACTCGTTTGCGTCGGGGAGTACTTATCCCCGTTACGCAAATAACACTGTTACCAACACCAATTACACTGTACGATTCATCTTGACCGTTTACAAATACTTTTTCATTGGTCATTCCAACAGTGCAATATGACTTGCAATGGTCATTTACAACAAATTCAATACACTCTGCATTGGTTGGGCAACACGGTTCACAGTGACCGTTTCCTTTTTTGCAATCAATAATTTCAACACTCAAATTTTCACTTTTTTCCTCACAAACAATTTCACTTTTTTCTTCTCTAGCACTTTCACTTTTGTTTGATGCATTTTTTACAGCGAGAATCATCAAACGTTGTTTTCCACGTGTTGAATTTTCTTTCGTCGTGTTTACGCGTCTGCTCGTACCTCGTCCTCGTCCACCGGTCGACGTGTTTTCATTTTTCCTTTCCTCTCTACAGTCCGCTACCTTGTGTCCCGTCGTTTGGCAGTTAAAGCACTTTATTTGCCCCCAACAATCTTTTGATATGTGACCAGTTTTGCCGCATTTGTAACAACTTTTTGTTGTTTTCCTCTGGTCACCTACCTTACACACTGATTCGTAATTCCTTTTTGGCTCCTCGTATTTCTTCTTGCGGTCAGTTTCTACATCCTTTAAACCTTGTCTTAGGTCTGCAATCTTCATATCGTCCTCGAAACACAATGATTCTTTGATGGCGCTGAACTCGTATCTGAGTCCCTCTACGACACAAAATCTCAGCTTACCGTCTTCCACTTTTCTTCCTAATCCCGCACATTGTTGGTTTAGGTTGATCGCTCTGTTAAAGAATTCATCAATGGTCTCTTTCCTCTCTTGTTTGAGTTGAGTCAATTGATAAACCATTGACATTTTTCTTTTTTCTGTTTTTGCTTGAAGTGAGTATCGAATCTGGTCCCACATATTTTTAGCATTTTTTTCTTCTCGAAATTCTGCAGCTTTGTCGTCCGTCACATGGCGTATTAGTATCATTCGTGCTCACGCGTTTGCATCGTCCCAGCGGTTCCACTTTTTTTTCCATTTGATCAAAGACAGCGGTTCCTGGAACACCATGTCGTGGCTCTTGTCTATCCATGGCCTTTTCCCACAGTTTAGTACCACGGAGCTCTTCTTCTAGTCTCGTGGCCCACATGAAATAGTTCTCGTCGTTCAACGGTTTTATTCCCGTGTATTCCAATTTTGCCGTCGCCATTTTTTTACTCACAATTGAACTGTCCGATGTCTCGCTCGCGATTGTCTCGGAACGCGAGTTCTTTCATTTGGTTCTTTCTCGCAGGTAATCCGATGCGGCAAAGTTTGAATTTTTTTGGGTTTTTTGGTTGCATGTGATGGCATCGCTATTATCCGTTATTGTGCGGGTTGGTGGATGTGCTGGCTTCATATTTCCATCGCGTCCGATCGTCAGGGGTGGGGGGGGGGGGTTTCCAGGTTGTACTTCTGTGGGCTGTTCTTCATGCATTTCGATTTCTTGGTCGATATTGGTCACTTTCTCTGTATCGGACTGTATTTGCTTCTTCTTTCTGTTTCATTTTTTCTTAGCTTGTTTCCCAATTTCGGAGTTGTCACAACTATCATTGTCCATCGATTCTTCTGTTTCCATCGTAAGTCGTCGTTTTGATTTACTTGGTTTTTTTATATTTTTTATCTGATTCTTGCGTTTTGATTGGCGCTGATAATTCTGTGTATTCTTCGTTATAGTGTGATTTGATTTGTTTGGTATTGTTTTCTCGGACGTAATCGTTGTTTCCAATCTTCTGGTATTTTGCCTTCTTCTATCGCAGGTTGATGAGGAATGAGTGTTACCTCCGCATATGTTGCATGGCTGTTTGCAATTTTTACTTAAATGTCCATTCTTGTTACAATTGTACCATGTGGTTTGATCGCAATCACTGGTCCAGTGGCCAGGTTGTATACACGATTTGCAGAAGGGTTCCCTACTACAAAAAACAATTGGTATGTTTGCTTGTTTGTCTGTCTGACTAGCTGTCTGTCTGTCTGGGCTGTGATTGGTCAAGACAGTTGAACAGTCACAGTTTCAAAATGGCCACCCCATGCTTCATGAAAAAAGACCGAAAAAGGCCTTTACACTTATCAAATCATAAATCTCCTTAGATATTTGGAATCCTTGTGAAATTTTACATCAGATTAAGTTGGTTTTATAATCGGATGGCTAAAATTCATTTAGATTTCTATTGATTTTTAAGAAAATTGTGAATTTACCGCAATTCGTTTTTAAATTGCCGCCTCACCTAAAAGGGTTCGTAGTGGCAAAAATATTATTTCAATCGCAAAATAGTGTTCAAATTTGAACTCTACTTTATCCTAAATTGACTGAATTTTACAATCTGATGGCTGGAATTTATATACATTTTTCCGAAAATTGCAAATTCATATTTAAATTGCTGCCAAACCCAAAAAAGGGTTCATGGTGGCAAAAAGTGTTCCAGTGCTAAAATAAACTGAATTGTTGAATTCTACAGGCTTTTCTAACTCTGTAATGAAGGGTCGTCTATAAATTAAGCAACACAATTTTGGCTGATTTTAAACCCCCCTCCCACCTCTCCTTTGTAACACATTGTACCACTTTGAAACTCCCCTCCCTAATATAAAACAAAAGTTCCTAACCCTCCCTAAAAAAATACAAAATGTCCAAAAATATTCAGAGCGGGGTTCCATGGGCAGAGTGGGGTTCCATGGGCAGAGTGGGGTTACACAGACAGAGAGGGGTTCCACGGGCAGACTGAGGTTCCACAGATAGAGTCGGTTTTTGAATGTAATAAGATTTTATAATTTATAATTTTATTTTACTAATTATATAATAACTATACTAATTTTATCCGTGGAGGTTCCTCGGGTACCGGCTAGTACAATTTATATAGCAGCTGTACAGAATTTCTACATTCAATCTCTTTACACAAATCGATGTAGCTGCATCATAGCTCCTACCTACTTGTGACGTTATATTGAACCAATTTGTTAGATTCTATGTAGAATGTTGAAATTATGTCTATATTGTCAATCTACATAGACAATATAATTATTACATAGCTACACCACACAATCTGTCAGGGCTGTACTGTAATGTTGACTGGCTCGGTGTAAACTAAATTCAGCAATTCTTTTCACCCCAAACTGATGTAGTTTGCTCCTCAGAAAATATAATGAAGTTTTTGGCCAAAAATTTAACATTTTTGACTTTAAAAAATTGATTATCAATTTTATCAAAAATCAAGCAATTTTGGCTAAAACTTATGTAATTTTGATCAAAACTTATCATTATAATCAAAAATTCAATTATTTTGGTAAAAATTCAATGTTTATGGGCAAAAAATCAGGCATTTTGACTGAAATTTCAGTGATTTTGGTCAAAATATATGTAAAATATATCCCTATCTGCTGACCATTCTCCCCCCCTGCATTTGGCAGCCCCTTGGGCATGAATTCCCCTTGAGTTCGGCCACCTTGTTCAATCGGCCGCCTCTTGAATTGACTCATTCAGCCGCCCTAAATTTGGTCGGCTGTGTGCCGTGCACACACGGCACCCGTGGGCGGCGAGGCCCTGTATGTCCGTTTTTTTTATATGTCCATTTTCAAATATATTCCATACTCCAAGTCACGTGTGGTACCATATATGGCTTGCCATATGTGACACATGACTTTTATGCTTGGGTATACACACTTGACGTGGATTGTTACAGACTTTCTATACGTACTGATGTTTTACCGTTTTTCTTAAATATGCTTATGAATTTTGAAAATCTACAAATTATCCACAGTTTTTTGGCCTATCAACAGATTTTCTGAAATTTCGTTCTAAACTTCGACAATATCTGCTCGTACTGGCTAAAATATGTGTACTTAAAAAATAACTCACCAAGCGGAGGTGGGCGTATTGGCGGCCATCTCGGGGGAAATATAGCAATTTTCTGATCTGACACTTGTCTTCTCACTTTTTCTTCGAATTTTTGAATACCAAAATTCTCAGCAAAAACAGTTGTCACAACCGCAAACAAGAGAAAATGGCACAGCATTTTAAAAACTATGAAGATATTCCCATTATTATTATCTACAGAAATAAAACCAATCTATTTCATTACTCACAATCTAGACTGCTATGACAAACCTCAAAGTTGGTAATGAATGGCTTCAAACATCCTCCAACCTCTTTTTATACCTGTTACAAAAACACATAAGTTTGGAAACGCATTATTTTTTTAATTTCAGGAAATTTCATAAGAGGAAACGTTTCAATAGAGTAGATATAATTACTCGACTTTATCCGGGATAATTCAGTTAAAAATGTTTATAAATTGAAATTTTTATTTTTGTGACGACAATATTTCAAGGTGACTCCACAACCTTTTATGTGAGCTTATAAATGTCGTCACTTGCGTTTCCTGCCACACATTTGCCGTGTAAAAGACAGCGGTTGAAAAAGGATTAAAGTGGCATTATAGCAAACTAGCAAAGGTATACCCGGCGCTGCCCGGGTAAACCAAATCACATAATTAAAACACCTAATTTCAAAATCTATATTTCCGAAATGGACTCTGTCTGTCCGTCCGTCTGTTCTTGTCTCAGCTTTAATAACTGTGAGCTTTAGTAAAAATAGTAGACCTTATATAGGTCAATAGCATAGGGTCTTCCTATGGTCACATGACATTTTTCAGGGATGGGCATACCTTAAAACTTCAATTGTGTGCCTTTTTTCAAATATTAAAATATTTAGCCATCAGAATCCTAAAACCACTCAATCCAATGCAAAAAACCACATAGAATCCAAAATTCTACTTTGTTTTTGCATTGGAATACTATTTTTGATGCTACGAACCCTTTTTTGGGTTCGGCGGCAAAATGAAATCAAATTAGGCCCGATACTCAACTTTCTATAAAGTTGAATTAAATTTTAGCCATCAGAATCCTAAAACCACTCAATCCAATGCAAAAAACCCTGTAGATTCCAAAAATCTACTTTATTTTGTCATTGGAGTAACCCCCAAGGCATTACAAAGCCATTTCGGCGATCGGCAGACCTTAAAATTTCAATTGCGCAACTTTTTTCAAATTAAATAATAAATTTAGCCATTGTGATGGTTGGAATGGCGAGTGCGTGTCGTCTGCGCCCGTCGCCATAGCGACCAACCATAGTATCGGTTGAAGACCCATTTAATTCCCCATAATTAAGTATTTGGCTATTTATTGGATCCAAATAAATATTCCCACTAATTCTGATACGTAGAATCCGAATCTGACATCGAAATTACGATTCAAGTGCAACTTTATTCGTGATTAAACATTTACTGTAGTTAATCCTAACGAGACGCATGGTCCAGAGTTTGACCAACGGCCAGCAGAGGACCCTGCTTCCGGGATTTAATCCCTTTAGTATGATTGGAGTTGTGATGGTTGGGAAAATGCGGGAATGCTAATTAGGGTCTTTGAGGGTCTGCACAACGGATTTTAACGCGGGTAAGACGAGTTACTCGTCCCCGTCACAATAATAATTCCCGTATCCCTATTTTTATGATAATCAATCTGACATTTGATCAGGTTGGAAAT
>JAQIXT010001863.1:0-13225 GCA_034700445.1 Stenotaenia linearis
TTATAAATCTAACTTATATTTAACATGGAATTTATAAGTTATAAAACTTAAGTTTTGTTCTCCGCAAACTCTCTATTAATTATAAATCTAACTTATAATTAACATGGAATTTACAAGTTATAACTCATAACTTTTGTTCTCCGCAAACTCTCTAATACTTCAATTATTAAACAACTTAAGACCAAACCCAACCCTGACATCTCAACTTGAAAATAAATCCAAAAATAAATGTAAATCCTAACAAACTGTAACAAAGTCCATAAATTATGTTGTAACCATGACCGCCTCCTTCCAAACGGATTAGAAAACCCAACTAATCTAAGCTCAACTTATTTACCAAAACTGGTTCCTGCAAATTCCATACTCAACTCATTAAACTTCCATCACCCAACAAAAGAAAAAAAGGAAAAAAAAAACTCAAACAATTTTTTCAGAAATAAAACAAATCTACCAATACTCATGGTATGAGTACAAGGATGAGTTATACCCTTACCAACAATACCACAGAGCAACAAATATTCCTAGTTGTTCAACAAGAAGGCATTTGTAGGGCCTTTTCCTGTGTGTGGGGCTTTGGTTGGTGTATTAGGCCTATTTGTGCTGGCTGGCTCTATTCAAAGAAGCAGGGAGGTGATGGGGGACTCCCTTTTAGCAAGGTGTTCTCAATTTGTCCATTGTGGGAGAGACGCTGCTTGTGGCCTTCTGGCCAACTAGTCATCTGTTACTCGTGACACCCACCCCCTCCCATCATAACACTCCCTAACACCATTTTCCACAATCTCATCACTGTTTGTTCGCTCTAAACTCACAAAATCATTAATTTTTACCCTAAAATTTACTTCCCCCGTCAAAACTTCCCCCCAAAACCCGCAAAAAACCACTTTTATATCCAATTTGTTAGAAATAACTGGCAAAAACAGGATTCGGACACCCAATTCATCACTGTAAACAGCACTCATCCTCGTTAAGCAGTTTTCTCTGCATTACTTCTGCTCATGCGCTGTGAAGGACCACCTCACCCCAATGTTTGCAGTGCAAACACACGCGGGTCTCTAAGGGTGGAGAGTAGTGTGCTACGACCCCTACAGGTCACTACTGTTTACACAGTAACAAAAGGTAGCAAGATCGTTGAGATATCTTAACATTTGTCCGCTCGGTAAACACTTATCGGAGTGATAATACCAAAGAGATACGGCTCTCAAATTAGGGGAGATACAACCACGGTCCCCTCGCCACTCCTCATTTGAAACCCCCAGTTTTCCACCCCCTCCCACCCCCGACGGGTCTTCGCAGCACATGTGCAGATTTAATGATATTTTTTAATATTTTTGAATTTAACATTTGTTTTGTGCGAAAAACAGGAATGGGAAAGTTACTTTCTAAAAGTAAGTAAGTTAAGTTATAGTTACGTTATCGGAAAATGTAACTAAGTTCAGTTAGAAGTTACTTTTTTCAAAAAGTAATTTGAGTTCAGTTCAGTTCCTTAAAAAAATTAATTTTTTTTGAAATTCTATTACAAAGTATCAAATTTTTTTAACTAAGTTCAGTTAAAAGTTATTTTTTTCAAAAAGTAACTTGCAGTTATTACAGTTACAACAAAAAGTAACTAAGTTACAGTAACTTAACTTTAAGTTAACTTGCTTACCGATTCCTTGAAAAAAATTTCAAAAATGGCTTCCGAGCAAGTCACGAAGTATTGATTTCTATGGACGTCAATTGCACAAATAATGACAATAACTTAATCCTCGCATTCAACTCAACTTAATCCTGTTGAGTGACAAACTCCACTTTGACATGCGCACTGGCATTTCAAATAGTCCCTATTAACATTACACAGGAAGTGGGAGCAAAAAGCTAAGCCTAATCTGGATATCTATAAAAATATGAAAAAAGTTGTGATAATAGAGAGAAAAGATCAAAAGCCAACCGTTTTTTAACTAATCCTCTTTACTATAAACGTTTTAGAATGCAACCCACAAAGCAAGCCGCAGCCATGTTGAATTTACGGCTTAAAAAGCAAATATTTTTTATAATTCACAAAATATTTGAATGTAAACAAACGAGTGTAATCAAAATGATTGATTGGCTGTTTGAGAAACACAAAATCCTTTGGTCGAAGCAAAGTGAGAAATTACGTCCCAAACTCCGTCTCTCCTCTCCCTCCAACTCTTAAGAAATTTTTAGACCCTGTTTTGTTGGGCAGTTGAATCTTTTGTTGCCACTCTGCAGCTGTAGCTCAAAAGGAAGCCGCCTGGTGGACAAATGCTCAAGTTCTTGTCAGTGCACTCAGGCGGATGTCAACTTGACTATTCAACATAACTTGCTCTCCTTTAAACTTCGCGCAATACTTATTTTCGTCAAAACTGTTGCAAAAACCGAATAAATTCCATTAAAAAACCGCCATTTCCCAACAATAATGCGCTATAAATCATCCCAATCACACGTTTCCGTCGGGCTAAGCCTATTTTAAGCCTAATCTAAGCCTATTTTCACCCTCTTGAAAAGCTTTTACCAAACCATAGCAGCTGAGAAAACTTGTCCCGGGGCTTTTCACTATCGTTCACTTTCACCTTTAAATTTTTCCTTAAAAAAAAAAAAAATGAAAAAAAAAGTGAAAAAATCAAAGTAAAAAATCTGGACCGTTCAAATTGCAGCAAATCATTTTACCCTTAAATTTGGACGCGATCAAAGCCCTCGAGCATATTGTATGCACGCGGTAGACCAAAAGGCATGACTCCCTCTACGCATGCGTAGTAAACGACGTGTCATTCGTCACCGAGGAGAAAAAGGAAAAGGGGCAAGGGGAGGTTGGCTGCCCCTTTCGATATGGTGCTGCCCAGCACCGCCTAATGTCTGCCCCTAGTTTTATGGGGGTGGAGACAGAACAGCCCCCTCGCTCGCAGACGCACACCTCCATATTGGAACAGCCACAAAGGGCTTAATGCCCTATAAAGACGATTTAGAAAAAAAAGAAAAGAGAAAATAATAAATTTTATCGCTTTTACAACGCTTTTCTCTACTTTCCCACACGATTTAGGCTTAAAAAACTCAATTTTCTCACAATTCTTTGAAAAAATCAATAAAAATCAATGAAAATCAATAAATTCCATTATCCCCCCCTTAAGTTAATTAATTTTCTTTTATATGCCTCATAAACAAGTTGATTACAGTGCAATGCTTTGACCATATGGACACAATTAGTGACCACAAATTACTTCTCCCCGTAACAGCACACCATATACGAGTACGGATGTGACTGGTCATTCTATTTCGAGATTACGGCCCCTCGAATACCTTGTTGTTATTGTTAAGTTGGGGTAAAGCAGTTTGGCATGATTCACAGTCAATTATATACCGTGTCAAGGGTTGCCGCGTTGTAAGAAGCAAACTGATAAATATTTAAAAAGTTCGCGGTCATAAAAACGTCCAAAACTACACGAGACCACCAAAGATGTGGTCAAGTTCCCACTGACCCTCGTTTTCATAAATTTACGGCAAAGCCGACCTTTTATCTTTTATGGTGTTAATTTTTTAATTAATTAAATTTCTTACCTTTTATTAATTTTTTTCGAAGATTTTCAAGGTCTGAAGAAAATAAAATTTTTTTTTAAATAAAATTTTGTAAACATATAAAACGATTCTTTTAAAAGGGTTGATAAAAATGCTTTAAAATCGAGTTGACTAAATCCTTTTTTGGCGTTAAATGATGGGTAAAGTCGTAGAAAATGATCATTTCTACGCAAATTGAAGGATTGTGGAGCAAACTTAACATTCCGAAAGGGTTGGGATGGGTCGTGCCGACTTCCGTTCGGATCACAGCCGTCGTCTAATGTCGACTGCATCCAAATACAGTTAATACTTCTATTTACAAGTCGAATGACAAAGAGCAAACAGTAAACAGCGTAATCAGCGCTGATAAATAAGCAAACTTAACTCACCAAACTTTTCCCATTGGATAATTCGATTCGGTTTGTTCGTCGTATCGGCAGTATCTAAGAAGATTAAAAATATAAATAAGTTATTTGAAGTTAATTGCTTTATTTTTGTAATATATTACACGTGTCGAGTGATTAATAGTCCTGAATTCTCGCTCGTCGTCGGCTTGTTGCGATTTCTGATATCGGCCATTGCTGTGATTTCTGATATCGGCCATTGTTGTGATTTCTGATGTCGGCCATGCTGTGATTTCTCGTAGGGCGATATAACGGGTGATTTGGTACGGGACGTTCAGGAAACGAAAACTATGAAAAGTGTGTGCGTCACTCTATCTTTATTCAGTTCAGTTTTTCACACGGAATGTTCATGCATTCCTGTCATTTCGTTACGCCACAATTAAAAACGTCGTGAGACATTTTGAGGGTGACACATTCTTCGCTTTTCGTTTTCGCACCGCCTCTTGACTATCTCCACATGTCAATGGCGCAGGGTTGAAATTCCCGTTTGAGTTAAAAATAAAATCAAACCCCGAATCATGTACGCCCATAGCACGATTAATGGTGCGAGAAACGTGCGATAAATAAACGAAAGTCTACGTTTGACTCGAAATGAACGATATGACACACCTATTTTGACGTTAAATTGCTAAATTCGCTATAAAGATTTAGTCTTGCACCCGTTACAACCTGACAACAACATAAAAATAAATAAAGCGACAAACAAATTAAATGAAATTAGCAACCAATAAATTTTCACTGTTTATAGCTTGTAAAAAGGCTTTTCTTTTCACCAGAAAAAAAAATTCCATTCACATTGGCACATCGAACACTCACTTGTCCACCCACAAGAAACCGGTCGGCTGTTGTGGGTGTAGGCAGGCGGAGAAGGGGCCGAACGGGGCGGGAGGGGGTCAGGAACCAAGGCGGGGGAGGACACACCCGTGGTCTCGCTGAAATCAGTCAACCGAGTGAGAACTGAACCCCGTTATACCCAAATTGAAGTTGTTATATCAATTTACTGCTCGTTTAAACGGAAAAAGTAAGACGAAACGTTGAAAAAAATGAGAGAAAAAAATAATAAAGAATTGGACAACATCTTGCTTTGATTTCTTACTTGTAATACAAGTCGAGGAGAGTGAGTCAGTGAGTGTCCCTTGTGAACCAAAAATACTTCTGTTTCTGGACGTAACAACTTAAGTTGTCTGAAAATGTAAGTCTTGACAATCAAATGTCCTTTTCCCAGCATTCCTTTTCTTGGCATTCTGAGGTCTGTTTTTGGCCACACTAACAGACAACTAGGATCAATCAAACTGTCCTCTAACTAAGTCTGGACCACGCCTTCCCGTTAGTTGACAATATTTCAACTTCAACAAAATTATTCCACATAAAAGAGAACCGAAACAACTACATTTAAATTTGGTTGGCGTCGACCATCAAATTAACTCTCGGTGGCACATATAAATTAACCGGCAGTAAAACGTCATTCAGGAATCTCACCCGTGAAAAAAGTTTTTAAAAAATTTAAAAAGCGAGAAATTTATTTGATTAAATCTAAATTTGATTTTAATTTCTTAATTTCTTGAATTTACTAAACCATATTACTCAATTAAATTGTTTTCATTTTAACTGACGTCACATGCAGGATGTGACAGATCACCAATTAACGTCAAATTTACCGTGTGCGTAAAAAAAATGTTTATATTATCTCTAACACCTGGTGATGTGACGACATTATCAGGATGTCTATTGTATAAATACTTTATTTTTTTAAACTGATTTGATGTAATAAATCGATTGATTTGCGTCATCCGACACAGATCCTTGTTTTTAACTCGTAATAAATCGACTGTACCATTAAAAAATGTAATTGGCGCTAAGTTAACACTAAATTCCCCATGAATAAATGACACCATCATGAGTCAAGTTAATTTTATGTTTTGACAAGTTCTAATGCTTCACATGTTTGCACTTGACTATTTTTTTCTCTTCTTTTTTATTACGGAATGCCTGCTCATTCCCTTCACTTGAAACAGACCGAAAGCATTGAATTAAATGCTACTACCAACTAAAATATAACTTGACTCCTGAAACATTAACAAGAAGGAAAAAACGTTTTTTGGATGAATGTCAAACACTTTACCAAAGTTGGATCAGATGACAACTACCTATTTATCACGTCTCCGTCTTGACTTTGGGCGTATGAAAATGTGCAACGCATGAATTTAGAAAAAAAAAGAAGAAGAAAATTTTTTTTTCAAGTTTTAAAAACTTTTATTCCAAAAAAATTGTCAATTCATATTAATAAGTTCAGTCATTGCTGACAATGGTATTTTTCGAAAAACGTATATTTGTTTTTCAATATACAAGCGCACTTTACAAATTTATCCAATAATTAATCGTGTTGTTTACTGACCATACAAATCATTATAATTAATTCATATTATGGCCATGTTGGAATCAAGTCATCAAAATAGGATTATTACAATGACATTAGTAGAAGAAGATGATGATTTGTTATTTTATTAAGGTATATCCAGTTATCGAAACAATATTACTTCATTCAAAGCGTCAGTCATAGACTAGTTTAGTCTCAAAACAGAAAATATTGATCAATGGAATTTAATACATACACAGTTGTACAAGCTCACTGCCAGATAAAGAAATTTTTATAATAAAAAAAATTCTAATCGAGAAATAAAGCACTCAACAGTCATTATTTTTGAAAAATAATTTATTAATTATTAATTTCCATTAGTGAATGAGGTGAGAAAAAGTTTTGAGAAGAAAATAATGTTATTAAATTAGCTTATAAGTACACCATTTAGTATTATCTTTTAAAAATAAACAAAAACTATAATTAAAACATTTAAAAAATCTCCCAGAATACCAAATCAATTACAATTTACTTAATATTAAAATTTCTAATTCGAAATCGACCAATAATACACATTACAATTGCATCACGATAAAAAATGAAAACAACATGATTGAATGCAGACAAAAATAAAAATTTTTGTAATAATAATAATTCGTTATCAGAGAAAAAAATCGTCAAAATTACAAAAGTGGGAATAAGAAAAAGATTGTTTTTAATAATTAGGAACCTTTTCTCTTTGTAATAATATGATTATTATTAAAAGTAACCATAAAAATTGCTTAAAGTAGGAACAATCTTCTAGCCTTCATCTGGCAGTGAGTGCAACAAATTCCAAACAAGTCCAGTTTGATTTGTGGTACCACCGTACAAAAATAAAATTAAAAATAACACAAAATGTTAAAAAATAAAAAAAATATTAAAACAAAACGAGGTACAACAGTTATTAGTTAATTAATACGAGATTAAAAGGGTCAAAGTTGAGTGAAAAGATTACAACTAATTACTTTTTAATTTTCGACTCATTTCAACTGCGTAAAAAAAACTCAAACGCACGGGGTTTTAAACCAATTTGATGACGTCACATGATCACTCGTTAAGAAATTTAAGGAATAATAAAGTTAAAATTTACTCACCACTTGGCGTGTCCCTTTACAATTAAAGCAAGCAATTGGCACAAATACTTCCCAATGCAATGTCATCAAATTATTTCAAAATTTAATTCGTTTCTGTTCTTTAAGTTCATTTTACGCAGTTTAAACCTCAAAAATATTTGTAACGTAAAGAAATTAAAATAAAACCAAAATAAAAACAAACGAAAACAATTTTTTTCTATATTATATTTATATATTTATATATATAGAAATAGTCAGGAACAATTTTTGTTTACAAGTCCCCCTCTACCACTTCCGGTTCACGCTCTTCTTGTTGTTGATACTGTCGCTAGTGACCACACAGTTCTTTTATCGTTTACGTAATTCATCAGTTTTCCGAAACTTGGCACACAAGAACTTCTAAGAGTATTTCCTGCTTTCTTTTCTTCCAATTTTAATTTTTGAACAAAAAATTTAAACAAACAGTCAAAGAAAAATAAGAAAAGGGAAAAAATGCAGCACAAATCATCCATCCTACCAAATGACGTCATTTGCAGCTCACACTCGATACTGAGAATGGCCGAAAAAGTCTTTCAAACCATTAAAGTTATCAGTTTCACTTGAAAATCACTGAACTGGTCAAAACATGGATCCCAGATGACAATCTTCCAAACTACAACGAAACAAAATAAAAAAATCATTAATAACTATAAAAATAAATTAATTTTTAGTATAAAAACCATAAAAACTAAAAAACAAAACCAATTTAAAGCTTAAAAGTTATTTAATACTCAAATTAGACTCACAAATCATTTAAAACTTAATTTTTTTTATATCATAAAGCCACACCTCACTTTTTCCAGTGCAAATTACTTCCACCTGACCAATGACAAACTTACACTTTCTTCAAGCAGATGCCTCTACACCCAGTTAAAAACCCCAACCCCTCAGCATGCTCGGTTACTCCTCAAGTTGATGCCACTGGACCTTAAAGCAGCCAAAACGCCATGAATGGACCCGGACCGATCCGAACCCTTACGAGTAATGACCATCCCCGGCGCAGCTCTCCACAACCAACTGCTCCCTATAAGCCTATTATGTCCAGGCTGAAGCCTCCCAAAAGAATCCTCGAGCAGTTCGAGCTTTGACCATCGGCTCACAGCACTGTCCTGGGTGCCAGAGTCAAAAAGGACCCTTTCCAAAGGGCAAAAGGGGAGACGAACTCAAATCCCTTCTATGTGTTACAACGGGGAAGGACTAACTATTAAACCTAACGAGGTTATAAGCTGAGGGGAAACGAAGGAAGTGAGTCTCGAAAGACATGTGGCCAACTTTGTGGTATTCAACCGTAACTTTGGGGTCTCGGCGCCATATTGGCACTCGATTTCCTCGTTTTTTAGGAAAATAAATTAAAGGATGCAAAGTTGGGCGCGGGTTACATCAAAGGGACTTGTTTCTTCGGTGCGAATCGTACACAGGTGTCCCGCGGGTGGTGTTGAAAGGGCAAACCGTTTCATTTGCTGGACCCCCTGCAGTAAAGTAGGGGCTTTTCAAGCTAAGGGTTGTAAAAAGACCTACAAGTATAACATGACCCAAGACATGTTCGGGAGCGAACATAAATTCACGACAAACGAGATGCAAAATTGTTGCAAAAAGGAAAAAAGGAAAAAAAAAAGGATTTGACATTGTGCCAATACACCTGTGTGAATTTTCGTGCTGTCATTCACAATGGTATTAACTGAGGAAACTCGAACTTTATTACGCCGGAAAGCTGCGCTGTTATGTAATTTTAAATGAATATAGTAAATTTTTTCATCCTAAAAGTTTGTTTTTTTCCTCGTTTGACGTGAATTTTTAATAAATTTTCCACTTTCCCGCCCTTTTCTCACCGAAAAGTGAGATGTCATCACCAAAAGCGTTTAACATACCTCTGAAAAATCACAAAAGCGTGCCCTACTAACTTCACAAGGCCCGCTCGGGTTCCTTTGAGAGGGTTTAGGCACTAATCCCACCATTGACTCGTTAGGCTAAGGGCATTCTCGCCACTCTTTTCAACAACCTCGCAAAATCACCCCACTTTCCATCTCCATTACTGCGCATGCTCTTAACCAAACATTTCCCTAACCCGCCAACTCGCTACCGACTGAAAAAACCCCCGAAACCCGCGTAAATCTCGAGTAAACGCAGTAGTTGAAGGGAAATAAAGTTTCCAGTCAAATGCCCATTTGTAACGTATATGCAGTTCCACTGTAAAGGTCCATGCCCTTTCATGAGTCTCTATAGATAAAGACCTTTGCGGTGGTACTTTGAAAACCCCAGGGGACGAGTCAGCCCCGCGGTGGAGCATTTAGGCCATGGCGGGGGGTACCGTTTTCCCCCTTGCCCTTACCCTTACCTCGTTATGAGCATTTGAGCATGCGCAGTGCAGATAACGCCGCGGAATAATAAATAAAAAGATCTTTAATCAGCGTTTCGCTATGAATCACAACCCATTATTGAAGAAACTTTAATGAAACCCACCTGCAAATGTGATGAGTCGATTTGCCATGCCCGTGTACAACTTCCGGTGAGTAATAACGACGAAAAGTCAAATTACAACGGCGAGCAGCGTTAAATCACTTGATTATTATTCTTCTTCAAACTGTTCGTATCAAAATCGTTCGTATACAAATCCGTTCCGTTTCCTTGGCACTAATTCTATCTTTCCATCATGGCGGAGGAGGAGGGAATTTTAAAATTTTTTTTTAAAAATTTAAAATTTAAAATTTAAAAAAATTAATTTTTAAAATTAAAAAAAAATTAATTTGTTGCCAAATTTCAGTTTCACAGTTCCCTAGCAACAGCAACAACAAAATGGCCACCGACCAGTTTTCATTTAAATTTTTAATTTTTTTTTTCCATTTCTTTTTTTTTTTTTCTTTTTAAAAAAAAAAAAAATTCAGTTCCATTTCAATCCTTCGTAACCCCTTCCTGCATCGGAAGAAGGTACCAGTTGAGGGTAGAGGGGTAAACACCGTCATTTCGCATCGATAGCGTTGGTTGCCTCGCTACCGGAAGCTGCTTGCTGCGTCAGCGGCGGCGTGTTGACCGACGACGGCGTGCTGACGCTCGGCGGCTCGCTCTGACTGTTCTCGGAATCAGAACAGGAATCGGAACTCCCCTTTTTGCTGCCGCTGCCGTTGTGCGTCTTGACGTGTTTGCTCAGATGGTCACTTCGCATGAATCTCTTATTGCACACGGGGCAGGCAAATCTCTTCTCTCCAGTGTGCGTTCGCAAATGACGTTGCAGTTCATCCGACCTGGTAAACCTCTTGCCGCAAAACAGCCAGTTGCAGACAAAGGGTCTCTCGCCGGTATGCCAACGGAGATGGGCTTTCAGATGTGAGGTTTTACCGTACACTTTGCCACAGCCCGGGATGTGACAGCTGTGGATGTTCTTCTTTCGCAGATGGGCGCCAGCCGGGCCCAAGCGCTCGGCCTCTTGACAGTTGGGGCAGTCGCACGTGGCCCTTCCCGTGTACCTTCGCTGAGACCGCGGCGAGGGAACCTTATGCATCGACAATAGAAAAAATAAGAAAATAAAGTCAACGTCCAAAAAAAAATTTTTTTTAATTTTTTTTTATATCGAATAAACAGAGTTTATGAATTCTTGCTTTCATTCAAGCCATTTATAGGTTGAGTGAATACAAATGATGCTGATATTCATCGTGTAATGAAGGCCAAAGTCATTTAACGGGAAAAAAAATGATAATTTCCTTTTTTTTATGTTTCTAATTAATCGAATCTTTGTAAACAGTTTTTTATATATTCCAATTAACTCAACATAAAATTTTAAGCGTTTATTAATTATATTATAAATTCTAAACTGATTTACTAAACTGAAATATTTTGTTTTTGACACATTTCCTCTAATTTTAAGGGTGTATTATTTCTGAAAAGCAATTTTCAAATTTCTAAGATTGTGATCCAAGAAAAATGGTCTAGGAGGAAGTGCCTCGAGCCAACTCAAACCCCAAAACATCTGTGTTTTACCAAATTTCAAACAACAAAAAAAAGATATCCTGAAAGGGTTAAATCTGTTTAACCTCCAATTAAAACTATTTCTCCATCCAATTTCCTTTCTCTCAAAAAAATAAATAAATTCAAAAACTTGAAAAAAAACTTGAAAAAATCCAAACTGTCAAACAAATCCAAAACCCCCTAAACTTTCAAAATAAACACAAACATGAAATATCATCCGAAAATATTTTCGCAACTTTTGGGGAAAAAATCGCAAGAATGTTTATGAATGGTTAAAAAAAGTGCAAATGGCGCACCATTTTTCCCCCACCAATTTTTTATCCTGACTTAAAAATCATTTGTTAACGTTGTCATTTAGGTGCAAAGATCCAGCTCACATTACTTTGAGAAAAAAAAAAAAAAAAAAAAAAAAAGCAGACAACATTTGTCTCTTTCTTATTTATCTCCATCTATCATAACAAACTACCCATTCCCCCATTAAACACAAACATAATACAAAAGCAACTTACTTTATCCCTTTGCTGACACTGTAGCAACAGTCCAGGCTAAATTTTAAAAAAAAAAATTATAAATTAAAAAAAATTAAAAAAAAAAAATTTATAATCTTACTTGTGGTATGGTCGGTTGACTTAATCCGAACGGTCCCGCCATTGAAGAACCAACGGTCTGCGCCGCAGACGGTAACATCGATTTATACGTGTCCTGCAAGAGATGTTGTCCCGAGGACAGAAGATGGGCGTTCGGGCTGAGCGTGTGAGTCAGCGCCGAGTAGTCCGACCCGGAGAAATTCCCCGGCAACTGCGAGTGCATGCCGCCCAACCCGGGCGTCGTGCCGGCCATGTCGAACCACGTGCCGGCGCCGGCGCTCGCGTGCGTGTCCCACGCGGTCCACGAGTTGGGCAGCGTGTTGACCGAGGAAACCTCCGTCTTTATCCCCGAGTGCGCGCTACTGGCCGCCATCGCGTTGAAGGTCCAGGTGTGGTAGGGGTCCACTCGCGAGTACATGGTACTCATGCCAGCAGTGGATAAATGCGTCGCGTCTCCGTGCGCCTTGCCGAGCAAAGCCGCTTGCTGGGAGCCGTCCACTTGACCGCCGCTCGTCTGGTAGTAAATGTCCACGGCCGAAGGATAGGCCGAAGCGCCGCTGCACGCCGACGTGACGCTCACGCCGCCGGCCCGCTGGTAATTGGACAGGGAGTTGCTGTTGCTCAGTCCGCTCACGCGTTGCTGAGTTGAGGTGACCGGTAGACTGGTTGCGACCGAAGTGCCGCTAGCCGTAACTGCTAAGCTACCTTTCTTCCACGGATGAAACCCTTTACCAACAGCTGCGTCTGCCAGAGGTGGAGGACTCTTGTTGGACAGTTTGTTACACTGAGCAGCCAACATAGCTAGCGGGGTACCCCCCAGCCGACCGTGGTCCTGCGAATAGAAATTGGTTTTTTTAGAAAAGAGTTTGTGAATGGTTGATGGGGTGTTGAGGGAGGAAATTGTAGTGATCAGTTGAAATTGTGGGAAATAGGTGTTTATTTGGGAATGTTGTGTGATATTTTGTGGAATGGTGAAAGCAACAAAATCTGGAGGAGGTGTTATGATAGATTAATAAAATTTGAAGAAATTGTGGCTAAATCAATAAAATTTGAAGAAATTATGATAAAATCAATGAAATCTAAAGAAGTTATGCAAAAATCAATGAAATCTAAAGAAGTTACGCAAAACTCAATAAACTCTAATAATTTGATGCGAAAATCAATAAAATTTAATGAAATGATGCAAAAATCAATAAAATCTAATAAAACGATGTA
>JAQIXT010001864.1:0-13223 GCA_034700445.1 Stenotaenia linearis
GTGGTGAGTTAAGTTGTTTGTCAGTGGTGTGACTCAACAAAATTAAATACTGAAAGTTTAAAACACCCAAACAAGAAGAAAATAACATTGCGAGATAAAATGTCCAGGTACCAAAACTTGCTACAAAACATACGAAGTAATTCAGCATTTCAAATAAAAATAATTGCTGCATTCCCAAAAGTCCTTGTCAGCTGTTGGTGCTTTAAATTACAATGGTTGCACTGCATGATTTTTATAGGAAACGGCGTCCGGCGAAATTTCCCATGTGACTTCCGCACAAAGATTCAAATCGAAAGCAAGTTCCAACTAATCCAAAAACAGCCCACAGGACTTGCGAAGGGACTTTACGTGACTTTTTTGCCAGTCATCCAGAAGTAAACTGCTTGTACTGCAATTATTAAATCAAGAATTGATTGAAACTTTTGGGATTTGCTGGCTTTCTGTCGTGCACTCACTTGGGGGCAACTCCATTAACATGCGTGCTGATTAATTGCTCTCTGCGACTTATTGAAGGAGTCGCATTCAAATTGCTGGGTGGAACAGAAGTTGCAAGATATCAATCACTTGACATTTTCGACCTTTTCGACCAAACATGTTTCGAATGATGTATTGTTGTCGACTATTTGTTTCGTGTTTCGTGTATTATACGTGAGAAAAACATTGAGTTACACCAAAAGGTGCTTGTACATGTAATTTCAAGGTTTATTTTGGTCAGCAATTATTATAACTCTGGTCGTTTGACCTTTGGGGTCAGCGAGGAGCAATTAATAAAACGAGACTAGGACTTTCAAGAGTCGCAGATTTATTTGTGAATTAAAGTCAGTTAGATGCAACATGCAGACATAAATCTTACTGCACACTTAAGCGTTTAAAAATGAAGTTTCTTGAGTAGAAAAATGTAAAAATACTTGATTGCTGTTTAATTTTATAACGTTTTTATTTCATTTGAGATTAGATTAAGGGAAAATGTTGAAAAGAAGGGGAGGGGAGGGAATATGAGTAAAGAAAAGTCGAAAGATTTAAACCTAAGTGTCAAAGAGAAATTGGACAAAAAGTAAAAAAAAAAAATTCTCGCTTTTGTATAATAAATTTTTGTGTCAAGTCGAGAGGGGAAATAATTTTAGAAAAGAAAGAGAACAAATTTTTATTGTGTGCGGAATGTTCCCTCGAGAATGCATTATGGCGCTATTAACTAAATTGAATAATGGACACTTTATATCCAGCAAAAGAAGCCAAAATGGCTTTCTTTTTTTACATTTTTTCTCTCTCATTCTTTGTAGTCTTTTGAGTGTTTTGCACTTGATCTTTATGTTTTTGCGTCATGTTTTGATGGCTTGATAAGAAAATATTTCAATATCATTGTGTGGGAAGAAGAAAGCGATTGAAATGAAATGTAGAAAGGAATTGGAATAGTTTTACTTTTCCCAAGGCAGTGTTTGATGGATTTATTTAGTTGGTAGGTGAAGTTTTTGACTGCAAGAAGATGTACCGTGAATCATAGATATAAATATTTAAGTGTGAATGTTTGGGAAACCTAAAATGCTTTTTTCAAGTTTGATTTTTCGGGGGAAGGAATTTTTGTTACGAAAGTTGAGATGGCTTTGGTAGATCGTTTTATTTGTGAGTTCTAACAATAAATATTTGTAAGTGCGGCCGTATTCGAGCAGTAAACTGTGAATTCGAGCAGGAGTCCCATCAAAATAGGTAAGATTTATGAAAATGATGATCATAGCATTCAGACTGAGATTGGCTCATCCAAGTTGGCAGAGACGAAAGCCAATATTCGTTGATAGAAGGATTTTTGTAAAACTTACTTGTAAATCTCACCCGTGGGATTTTTATTTGAAAAAGCAGAGTTTGTCGGAAGAGGAATCTAATATAAATTCAGATAGTATTTGCTCTTATGATTGTACCAAATGGCTTAGGTGCATTCATTACGTGATTCATCAAGAATTGTGGCTATGGGGAATTTGGAAAGAAATCATCATCATCGACTACTTTCACATTGGTTTTGAGTTATCTTGAGAGTCAAATCCGTTCATCCAATTTGTAAAGTTTTCAGATATGTAGACCACACTATAAAACCATTTTATTTTCGTTTTATTTCTTTCAAAATCAAAATATTCATCCAATCCTGATTCAGGCTATAAAATCTAATCATTCAGCAAAAGGTAACGAGTTCTTTACTGCAAGTTTGTTATAACAATTTTTGTATGGCTATTGTAAAATATTTATACCTTTTTTGGATTTCCAATAGCTATGAATTAAATTTTAAAATTTAATATTTTTCACCCGAACGGCAAACACTGCTTTTAATTAAATCTGGTAATCGGAGAAAGAAGAAAAATTAAGATAAAAATCTACATGTCAACTACAGAAGTTTAATTTTCTTGAAATCAAATTTTCTGATTTGAGTTTAAACACTTTTTTTTTCCTCTTTCACTTTTGATTATTAAACTTTTTTAATGGCTTCAACAACAGTTAACGCAAACACGAAATCAAATCTGGGAGTAAACTAAATTGTAAAAAAAAAAATAAATTACAATACTTGATTAAAATTAAGAGCCATTTACATGGTGTTTTCCAGAGAAGAAGTGGCAGATGTGAGACGCATGTCATTTCATTATTCTCTTTTCTCCTTTTCTTTTATAATGCAATTAGCCGATGCTCCTATTCAGGGGTCATTTGAAAACAATGCAAGTCACAGTTTTGGCAAGAGAAAATCAGTATAAGAGGGGTAGAAGGAGGCCATTGACGACTCAACGACCCACCCACCAACAGACACAAGTGGATTGCTAATTAAACCTAATAGCCTCATTTTGGAAGGCAGCAGTGTGGCAGTGAAAAGGTTGTTTTCCACCACGGTTTTGTTCCACTGTGTCACATTCTCTCAATACATTAATTCAAACACTCCAACCAATCAACAAATTCAATTAGGGTTAAGCAGGGGGATTTTGCTTTTTTATTTTTTAAGAGAAGGGAGACTTATTAAATTTTTTAATAAATTTTGTTTGATAAAACAGTTTGATCTGCATAAATTATGTGGTTTTTTTTTTTTTTTTTTCTTTTTAAAAAATAGATTTGTCGAAGTTGGCGATAATAAAAATTCTTTTGTGTTTTGCGAATTGTTGATGGTAAAGTATGGGAGGGCGGGTTGAATGTTTTTTTTAATTTTTTTTTATTCAGGAATTGTGGTAATGTTATTTACGTAGGTTAATACATTATTCGCGAGTTCTGTTGGCTGTTATTGGATTGGCTGAGCTTCAGCGCACAGCAAATTGAATGCGCATTGAGTAGTCGTCAGACCTGTCGCACTATTTCCCAACCGATCGCTTTGCACATCCACACAAACTGTACAGCACGAAATAAATAAAACGATATGTTGTTAGTTGCTACGGTTACGGTAATAAAACATTTTATACCTGGTGCATTTCCTGAAAAAGTTTCATTTTTTAATTTCTGTTTATACGCCCACTTCCTTAAAATGACTATTCGATTATTTAAAATCAAACAAAAGAACAAAGAATAGTTCACCCTGCAAGAAACACCAGATTTACCAGAATTTACAATAATTAAATTTATTTTAATCATCTAATGCACATTAAGCTTATAAAATGATGCAATAATATGTCAAGAATTGTATGAAGTTTCTCTTTATTGAATAACTAGAGAATTTTGGAATATGCCTTAGCCTTAAGAGCTCGAGTCAACAAAATTACAATGCTCTACAAGACACTCCTGCCTTTCCATTAGGGTAGTGTACTCACATAGTTTAATTAAGAGAAATTTAAGAATGCAACCATTAAAGTTCTTTGTTTGAGACAAATGAGTATTGTAGCTACGATTTGTTTTGTTGCTAAAACCAGAGCTTTAAACTCTTGCAACTTAATTAAGTATCAGACAAACAAATTTCAGGCCAAGATTTGCAAGTCGAGAGTACTTAAAGACCTTCAGTTGTAATTTCGCGCAAGAATAGTTAGTAAGTAAGAAAACAAAATGAACACCTGTAAAAGTAACAAAAATTTATGTATCACACAAAACGAGAGTAGCAAGTTGGTTTCATACGCGAATATGCTGAATCTTTGAACCATTAAACATTGGGGTTAGGGTGCATGGAAATTGAGCCTTAAAAGAATGAATTTGTGTTTCCTACTCACTGCTCTCATATCCTCATTGCATAAAAGCACAGCCATTGCCACAATCTGTGGTCTCCTAAATTCTCTTCTACTCCCTCTTTTTTTTTTATCCCTCTATCACTCCACCCTTCCTCATACCCATTTTTCTGCTCAGCAGGTGGCGGGGTGACTTTGTCATAAATTTGCAGCTACACGCAATAAATTCTAAATGATATTGCTGCTTTCATATTTTTGCAAAAATCTGTTTTTATATTGAAAAAAATTGGTGGTATTAAAAAAAATGTTGCAGCGAGTGTTTTCCTTGAACGTGCAGCGAAAATGTGTGTAGGCCATGTTTTAATTTGTGAAGTCAGTGTATGAGGTGCTAATTTGATCAAGTTGATGAATAAATTGGTGGGTTCTTGTTGAAACACTCCCTTGGGTCATTTTTCCACGAGTGAAACGATACACAGTGGAATGCAAGCTATTTAAGATCTTCTCTTTTACATGCTTGTGATGATTATTAAATGAATGATGGAAATATGAATTAAAGTTTTACGTTTTTTTTTAAAGTGTGGTTTTAGGGTCGTGCTGGAGCGAAGTTTTAAAGTGTGCAGAAAAGTTCTAAAAGTAATTAAAAGTTTATAATCAGAATTAAGTTGAATTAAACGTACTCTGACCTGTGGTCGTAAAAAGGTAGTAAATATTAGCTGAATTGATTAGGTATTTAGATGCAAATGTATACTATAGTTAGTTAGTTAGTAAAATGGTTGTATGAGTCAACACGTAACTTGAGCGCGATGTTTGCCTGGGGAAACATGCAATTTAAGCGAAAGCAAGTGATTTTAAAGAGTGTTTGCATGGGAAGTCGCAAGTAAACAAATGATGAGTTGAATTGTGCTTTAAATGAGTACGTCGATTTATTTTTTGAATAAACGCTGCGAGAAAACTCGGATTTGTAAAATTTACAATAATTAAATTTTGTAGTGTTGTTTTACAATCTTAGATGTTGACAATAATTTAATTATTGTTAATTTTTGTAGATTTGATTTTTCTTTCAATGAAAACTTATTTTGATTATTTTAAAAGTTTCATTTCCAAAGTTTAAAAAATTCGAACAATTCTTCTCTACCTCTAAAAAAAAAATAAAATTAAGAGTTAGGGCCATAATTCAACATACCTGCTGTTAGCTGCTCTTCGTTAGAACTTGGAGCAAGAGGAGACCTTAAATTGACTAAAGTGACATTGGTTGTGTGATAAATGACCGCACGTCCATCGGTGTTGACCGTAGAGCGGTTGTCTTGATTTGATTAATGGATTACTTGTTTATTTATTTGTACAATTTTTTTTATTTATTTATCTCACTCTGCGTTGAGGTAATTTCCTGCAGAATAGATTAATGGCCTTCCAAAATAATTAAACATGAGACAATTAAAGTAAAATATTGATTGCTAGCAAAAATTTACCTGTCATGAGTCGGTAATTAACTGACAAACAATAACAACAAACCAAATATAAAATCAATTAAAGAACAGTTTAATTTGAATATTCACGTTTCATTATTTTATTGTAATGAATTGTAATATGGAGAAAGATAAAAATAAGAGATTTCAATTGGATTTTTATTTTCCACTCAGTGAGTTGAGAAAGAGAAATCTTTGATGTTTGTCTTGCGCCTCGGCTCTCGTTTAGTGCAAGTGAAGCTGATGATTGGATGTTGCAGAGTATGAAACAATAATTCATTTAAAGTGCTGCGAACTTTAATTGCTGCCTGACCCGATGCCTAATGGTGAGGTGAACCGTGTAATAACATGTGATAAATGCATGAACATAGAACGGGTTAATTTACTCAATTCACTGAGTTGCACAAAGCATGATGGGAGTTGGGCTCAAAGGCCTGTTTGGATGTTCCCTGTTCATTGTCAATGCCATTTGAGAGTAATTATAGCTTTGTATTGAAACTGAACCACGATTCTCATCTACAAATGATTGCTATTTATTTATTTTTTCAAATAAGGGTTAATTAGGACGAGTTAATTTGTTTTGAATTTGATTGATGAGCCTTGCGATGGTGTTAAATGAGAAATATTATTAAATTTGGCATGGGTTATCCTTTGTGATTGATTGGTTTCTGGATTAACTTCTTCAACTCTGTGTATTTCTGAAATATTTTCCTTTTCTCTTGCTTGTTATTAAAGTTGTAATGAATAATCCGAGATAATCTGGATTTTTTAAAATTAAAGTACATTTAGATATTAAATTGTCTAAGAGGATTTGAAAAAGTTCGTCCCTGTTTGGCTTAAGCGAAATAAATTAAATTACAATGTTCTGACGAAATGTCAACAAACGAAATTTTCGAGCTTAAGAGCTATGCATGTCATAGTTCCTAAATTACAAATTGCGCGCGGTGGATGTTGTGCATCAATTTCTGCAGTGGATCTAATTTTGGAACAATAAGTGAGAAACAATAACGTAGACAGAGTTAAGGCGAGATTATTATCACTCTATAAGGTCAAGTTGCAAATTACATTTTCAGCTTTAGTTGAGTAAATATAAAATTTTTATGCTGAAATTAAAATAAAATGTAACAAGTCTTTGTAAACAAGCTTAGAAATTATCAAAAAAGTCAATCATAAATTTCAATGGGGGGTAAATATTTTTTATACATTATTTCTTACTGATCGAAGCAAACTAGTGTAAAGTTGACCTCATTTTTCACCGAGATTTATTTAGTTCCTTTTTAGATTTTTTTCGAATTAGAAAATAATGACAACATTAAATTTTGTAGCTCGAATTGAAATTTTTTCCATAATTTTTCATCTTTTAACAAGTAATTTTTTTGTTGCAAACTTGACCTCAAGAGCAAGCAATATCCAAGGTTCTTATTCTGCTTCAAAGGATTTTGATTAAGTATTATGGAAGCTTAGAAGCTTAAGAACATCTTGAACCAGTGGTTTTATATCTTGAACAAGAGTCCCCTTGCAATATCCAAAAAAAGGGGAGAAAAAATACAAAATGTCTCCAGATAGAGTATAAAGTGAAATTTGTGTCCAGAATAATAAGAAGCTTTCCATCCACTTTTGGGGAGCGAAAAGAAGCACTTAGGAAATAACTCATTTGTTCTGAAAATGAGTGGGAGTAGCTTACGGACATAAATATCATTTTTTTTTTGGACAATAGGAGTTTGTTAGACTTAAGTTTTGTTTGGTTTGTTGGACCATGTAAAAATAGTTTTGCAGACCCTCGTCTGGTACTGGCAGGCCTTGGTTATTTTCCTAGCTTTCAACATGATGGCAACAGCTGTGCCAATAACACCCTCTTACACATGACCGACTTCTTTTCTCTTGGCACCTCTCAAAATAATAAAAAAAAAAAATTGAAACTTGTGTGCTTTGAAGAACAGTAGTAATTCAAAAGGGAATTGGTGTTTACCAATCAAATGTGTTCCATGGGATTTAAAGGTGTGTGGAATTTGGGGCAAGGGTTGTAAAGATCACTGTTTTTTGCATTGCAATGGTGCTGTTGGATCAAAAGTGTTGGGAGTTTGGTCGATTATTGCTGAATGGAAGAATGGGATTTTCTTCCTTTGGTTAAACGGGGCAATTTACAGTTTAGTCGAAGAATTTATCAGTAGGAAGTTTATGAGAGTTATCGATGGCTTGGAAGTTAGGATTTTTGTTATGTAAAATGATAGTATCCAAATATTACTCTCAGTTTTTGGGATTTTACATTATTAGTTTTATCACAAATGTCATATACTTGTGTTTTTGCTGACCCATTAATGCTGCCCCTATTCACAATGTCATATTAATCGGAGATGTCGTGAAAAACAAAATTCTTAAATTTAGATTTTCCCATTTTGTCTATTTTCAAAGTGTTGCACACATTTGCGACCTCTTAAACTACCGGCCATTTAAACTCAGCTCGACGAGAGCTTTCATTTAAGGGGTAACAACATATGTTTATTATCACTGTAAACTGAAATCGTACCGAACTCCACTCATAGCCATGGAAACCCTCTTCTAGCTCAAGGAAATCCACACCAGAAAATCCATTTTAGACCAATTTTTTTTTTATTGATGTAGCGTAGAAAAATATGCTATATTGGTTCCTTTTGTTTAATTTCTGAAAACGATGCATTTTATTTCAGTTAATTTTTCTTACTTATTTCTGAATATCTTTCCGTTATTGGATGACTTTTATCCTTCTTTTGTAAGTTAATCTATACTCTGGGGCTCCAAGATTGACCTCCAAGATTACCGAGTGCCAAAACCATGTCTTACAAATTGTATGATTTAAGTAATTTGGAGTTATTAGTTTAGTTGTTTAGTAATCAAAAATAAAATATTTGAAGAAAAAAAAGGAGCTTAACGTATTAGTTGCCAAATTTTAGAAATGTTAGAAGAAAAAATTAAAAGCAAGATTCGTTCAGGAAGGTTTGTAAGTCTGAAATATTTCTGAGTTGGGGTATTCACATGTAGCTTTTCAGTTTCATCATAGATGAAAAAATATTTCATCTACAATGTTTCACTGTATCTCAATTTCGAAAATAATTTTATATTCAGAAATTCTAACGATATTTAGCAATATTTAAACCAGAATCTTCATCTACGAACGATTTTTCACTGATTTCTAAAATTTAAAAAAAAAATTATAAATTTTTTATAAATTCTGTAAATCCGTTGAAACTTTTATTATCTTAACAAAAGAATACTTCATCCGAAACTTTTACACAAATGCGGATTTTTTTTCGCTAAAAGTCTTCACTTCCAGACAAGGGATTACCATTTATGCGAGTAAAATCTAAATGTAATTAATTACTGCTCACCACTCGGGGCTGGGTTCGGCAAATAAAACGTAGTCGGTGCCAATGGTATTAAGGAAAGGATGAAAAAGAAGGATTATAAAAACTGATAATTACTGTAGGATCAAAGCTGAGGAAAAAAATTCTACGAAATTAACAAAATCAAGAAAACTTGAGTTATGAAATAAAAAATTTAAAAAATTTTAAATATCTCGTTTAAGAAAATCTCGTTTTTCGATATTTGAGCTTAAAAATAAACTTCGCCTGTTAGATATGCAAATTAATATCTAAAATTTAGGCGAACTAGGCTGTAAAAACGAGCACCGAAAATAAATTTGAGAAAAAACTCAATTTGCCTGCAAGTTTTGTGACCTATAATAATAAAATTTAAAGTAAGCAAAAAAAAGCCTCAACTGCTAATTCATTACCACATACTTCCCATTTCCAAGAAGGCGGCAATAAAAATAATAAAACACACAATTTTATAGGATTTTTCTCTCTACAAAATAAATTGCCAACTTTTATTGTGTTATTTTAAGTCTTGTTTCGGTGAAGACTTGCAACAGTAGTTGGAACAAGATTTATTTTATTAAAAAAGGAGAAAACAGAATTCACCAGAAGGAAATCCCAGACAGTTTTTTAATTAGTGAAAAGTTTGCCTACACTGCAAGTTTGATTAGAAGCAGCTGCTTAGTGGTGTGTGTTATAGAAGTTTCTCTCTAGATTCATTAAAAGCTATGCATTTTAAGCGTTCTTTAATTAGACCGAATTTTATCTTTCTCGTAGTTTTTTTCCATTTTTTTCTTAATTTCTTAAAACCATTTTAATAAGTCCTGGTCATGGAATTTATTTATTTTACTTGATTCGAGGATTGTGCAGTTGCATGTTTATCTAGCGTTTAATAAAATGAGAAATTGAATTAAGAGAGTGAAAATGGGAAATAAATAACGTCGGGGAGGATTAAAGGGAGAACTCTCTTAGGAAGCTTCTGGACACATTTTACTTCAATTCCTTTCTATTTACTTGTGTTTCAGCCGCGGTTTGTAAATTCTTTATGATATTACACGTTAAATATTAGATGTAAGCCTTTCTTCTGGTCATGATTTTTTTTTGTATTCTTCAGTCATTTTTTCAGGCCTTCTGGCTCTTGTTTATTCTTAAAGCGTGGACTCATGTAAGGGTTAAAAGGTTTGTAATCAATCTTATTTTTAGTAATAAATCAGTTTAGTTAGGCTTCAGTGCGAGATTTTACTGTTCTTTACAAGCTCTTGCAATATTGCTAACCCTATTTAAGAATGGTGCACACCATGATGAGCGCAGACATTGCTGACCATTTGCAGCAACCAATCAGTCGCATAGTTGAGATACCAGACTTTGCAGGAACTAACTGCTGTAGCCTTTCTTGAGCATGAGATTCTTCCTCAGTTGTGCTCGTCGTGTTCATTGTACTTGGTGGAAGGAAGTTGTAAACTATTGAGAAAAGGATTGTTGAAATTTGACGTTGTAATTTAATAAATTTATAAAGGATCTCATCAATTTTCAATTAAACGTCTATAGAATTTTTTCATGGAAAATTTTGTGAAACTTATTACAACGTCAATAATTTCAACAATTTTTATGTTAAAAAAATCAATAAAATTCAAATAAACAAAAGAAACATAAACATAACGGTAATACGCGAATAATATTTTGTCTGTGAAAAACAACGATAGTGTTTTATTCAGTGGTCAATAAGTCTATATGTTTCAGCTGATTGATTCGGTTATTCCAATGCTTTTCATGTTGGATTAACTGATTTCAGTTTTCGTTTTTTTGAAATTTTAACTTTTCAACAGTCTTCCATTATAAAACTCAAATTTCTAATTTTTGCACTTTTTCTTCGCCTCCCTATCGAATTTCGAGATTTTTTGACTTTTTTAAAATTTAAATTTAACAAAAGTGAAATTCTCATCAGTTTTCAATTGGCAAAGTCAAAACTTCCGAAGAAAAAAAATAATAGAAATAGTGAAATTTTTAATATTTTTTCAGCTAAAATATAAATATAATCAAAAATGGAAATGAAATACGTCCAAAACAAAAAAATAAAATATCTAAAACTTCAAATTAAGTCCAGTCTAATAAAAACTGTCTGAGTCTCCTCCCCTAAAACTATTATGTTAGTATATCATCATGATCAATCACGCCATCAGAGGGCTTCGAAATCACGCGATTTCTCGCGATTACAGGAAAAAGCTGCGAAAGTCTCGGCGGAAGTTCATTTCTACTTTTCCTTGGTACCTTCGTACCTTCTCCTTTACAAGACTTAAATGGTCATCACTCTGTCAATAGTTGAAGATTCGAGGAGAAATTTAATCCAAATATTAACCGTAAATAGATATTTTATTGGTTTTGGAGCCTTAAGTACAAAGTGTAAGGTCAGATTCTATGATATTTCGTAAATAGAAAAAAAAATGATTTAAAATAATTGTCCAAGACGACTTATTTGTTGAAATAAGAATATAAGACTTACATCTTGATGATAACAGACAGGTTGTTGAAGGGTTCCAGTTCAGTGGGTTTTTTCATACCAAATTGCAAATGACACAGCTTTTCGAACGACTACTGATATCAAATGTAAGTGATTCGACAAGAAATTGCATTGCCAGTTTACAGCAATGTGTCAGTTTTGCTTTTTCACACTTTACATTGAAAAGATTTTTTTTAGGTTGAAAACGTTATCACGCATTTTGATGTTTATGAAATTTTTAAACAATATAATATTAAATTTTCTATTGGTTTCTCGAGTTTTCTTTCCCCCCCAAAAGATAGCACCAGTTTCATATTACACAATTGAATTAACTAATTGTGATTGAATAAAAATTTCAGGAGGAACGAGGAACATGCTGTAAACAGCACATCTCGTTCTGCTCCATCCTATACATTATTTACAACATAAGCAATTTCCTTTTGCATTTGGCACAAAACATTTATTGCAATATATATTGCATACAATAAAACCCGAATCTCTAGTAGGAATGTGTTGTTTTATGAAATAATTTTCCCCTAATGGTTTATTTATACAAAGTGAAACATTAAGCTAGTGAAAGAAAAATTACTGAATAATTTCTAAATTTTTTTTCAATTTTTTTAATGAAAAAAGAAAAAAATAAATTTAATTTTAATCTTTACTAATGAATGAAATTTTTGGTTTTCGTTTTTCTATAGAAAATGAAGAAAGAACGTATGTTCGCAGGAGTGGTGTTCTTTACGTGTGTCGTTTGTTACCTAAACTCACTGCGATGTGGGTTTGTTTTCGATGACATGTCAGCCGTGAAGGAGAACAAAGACCTCCGCCCCCATACGCCTATCATGAACCTCTTTTTCAATGACTTCTGGGGCACAGCGATGCATAAGGTAAGAGAATAAAAACATGTGTTTTTGATCCTAAACAATCTCGGTGAAATAAGCTCGTCTTGGCTTGCTAAAGTTCTAAGTCCATTACTTTAATTATAATAATGATGATGTAGAAGGAATTAGTTGATGCGCTGGTTCATTTCAAGGATTTCAAATGCGTAAAGAAACAAAGCTGCTGCTATGGTTATGATTTGTGTCTTGCACTGCGCTATTAACAATGGGGCAAGAGTAATAAAAGTATGGTGGGTGTGATTGTTTAGTGGAAATGATGGAATAACATAAATAAACGAAGTGGATTGGGTTACTTTAGTATAGAAAAAGTAATTGCAATTACTTTTTCGCGACAAATTGATTTTACAAGAGTGCTTTGTATGTGTGTTACTAAATAATTCAAACTACATCTGGAGTATTAATTTTTAACTGTGTTTGTAGACTGTCTGGAAGATTGTTCTGAGGCGTAATAATTTCAGATCAGGTTTTTTTTTTTTTTATCTTGACAATCATTTGGATTCAATTCTACACTGTCAATCAAGTGTTTATCAGCAAAAACATGTGGCGAGGTTAAAAAAAATTTCGGGTCAACAAAAGTTGAAATCGAAAAGTTTGACCAAATATAGTTTTCTTATTAAAACTTAATTTTTTTAAAATACATTAACAAATTATTTTAGTTTTAAGGTCAGATATGTACATACATATCTATAGATACAATAATTTTATATTGACCTAAGTTAATTGTGATGAGGTTTTTCGACATCAGCTTACTCGCTATTAAAGTACAGGTCGAACCTCGATATAACGAACTCGAAGGGACCGTCAAATCTGTTCGCAAAATCAAGAGTTCGTAATATCTGAATTTTTTAACATTGAATGAATGGATAGGAATCCAACCAAACTTTTAAAAAAATTCGTTA
>JAQIXT010001865.1:0-13207 GCA_034700445.1 Stenotaenia linearis
AAATGAAATTTGTGATTTTTATTGTCATTTAGTCGATAAGTGTCAGTAGTGTTTGTTAATCGGTGTCGCGAACAGATGCGAGTGAAGTTTTTGTTAGTTGGGCGGGTTTGCCTTTAATCTGTCAGTCGTTATTAATGAAGAGAGGACAGGTTAGAGATTGGCTTTGTTGTCAGCGAGTGTTTGTGCGGTGTTTAATGTATGGGTTTGTGAACGATCGGAGGAGCAAATAAAGGCGGGTGTCAACAGTCACTTTTTTGGGAGGAATTTTTTTTGAAGTTGTTTTGTCGGGGTTTAGTGTTTTGGGGAAAAATTGGTTTCTTTTGTGGTTTTTGTTAACAAAATTTTTTTTTAAAGTTTTTTTTGAGGGTTTAATTTATAATTTTTTTTTTTAATTTCGAAATTGATTACTTAATTACACTTCCAACTGACTTTTTAATTTATATATTTAAAAAATTGATGTAAACATTAAAAGTCATGTATAATTAAGGCTTAATTCTACATTTTGAATAACTTAATAGAAATTCCACTTCTTTTATGCCGAATCATGTTTTGATGCAAATTTAAAGTGAGAATTCAATTCCAAATGAATAACGACACTTGTTCACAATTAGGAAATTGATTATACACTTGTAAACATGTTAACAAGCACAAACTGGTTTGACTATTGAAATTCGCAACACAATATCTCAGCTTCAAATTCATTTCCGGTCTCCAGTTAAATGTAATATTAATTGAACAAAGGGAAATTGCATGGAAAATTGCAAACTTTCGTATCTACAAGTAGATATCGCACAATCAGTTGATAACGCCAAACTAATACAACAAAAAAACAATTTAAGTTTTTTTTGACTAAAGACCATGTTGTAGTCTCTATTCCCTGTTTTCTATATTATTATTTGTAATTTATAATATTGTTCATTTGTTTTTATTGTCATCGGTTTAAGCTTTGTTAAGCATACTTTGTAAGTCTTTTAGCGTGCACCGTTCTACGCACACGCTGTTCTGTATGCCATGAATCAGTTTTGTTGGGTGTTTCAAAAAGGTGATGTGGCGAGTGCCTTTTGGTTATTAAATCAGTGTGGTTTTAAGACACACTGGAGTAGAGATGTTTTCTTTTCCCTTTATTCCAAATAAGCCTACTGGAGGCCTAGTATCCTGCTTTGGCGGCCTCCTGTAGCCGTCAAGGATGGGTTCACATTTGTGTCTACACTTGCAGTAATGCAAAGTGAGAAAAGTAAGTTGGATTACCTCGTTCATGCAGGTAGAAACTTGTTATAACAAAACCCAGAGCCGGTCCAGAAAAATTTTTCTTGTAGCGAAGTTTTGTTATAAGATGATTGTTATAATGAGGTTTACACTGTAATGGTATTCGTTATAATGAGATTCAAGTATTAGAGTTACTGCAAGCTAGTGCATTCTTGCCTTGATCCTACTTATTACTCGCAATGCATTTTACTTTTGTATTACTCCAACTTCTACTTCGTGAACCGAAGACAGTATAACAAGAGTGCCTTGTGCACAGTCAATCAGATCCTTTATCTATTGTCATGTGACTCAGCAAACTTCTCCGGCTTTGCTTTCAAAATGGCTGATGGTGAAATTTAGATTGAGACTTATGATAACTCACTTTACCATACTGCAACTGCAAACACAAGTGTGAACTCAGCTTAACCCTTCAACTTAACCTTTCAACAATATGCTTAACTTTGAGCATCACGGTACAAACTGGTTAACTGTGTAACCAATGAGCCTGTGTAACCAATGGGAAACCAAATGTACACACACATGGCCACTGATGTAATATTTTTAGCTTGGTAGACAAGTTTATGCAAAAAAAGTGCCGTAAACCCTTTACACTTGTTTTTTGTTGAAAAAATGGTGGATAATCAAAAATAGATTATAAGATTAGATTTACGATAACATTTAGATGGAGTTTCATTGGTTATAAAAGGATTTTTACTTGTCTTTGGTTTCATTTTGACGTTATTGTTATTACATATTCAGTTTTATGCTTAATTACGTCACTTTACATTGCAGTTTGTATTGCAACTACTATTACAACCACCATTAGCTCACGAACCGTCAAAAACTAAACTCCCTAATCACCAAAATTCAACATTTTGTTTCAGTTTCGATTTCTTCCGTCTAAACCGAAACCAAACATTTCTGCTAAACAAACCGTCAAGTGACAGTTCGAAATTGAGTGTTTGGGTTTTCTCACCAGAGGGCGTAATTGGTTGGCTGCGTTGGGGCCGAGCCCATTTTGTGTGGGTGTGCGGAGTCGTGCAGGGAAGCTGCTCTTTCTTCATTCATTCGGAGTGATGTGTGTGGAGCAGCACGCGGGATTGTGTTCTCTTGATGCGCGTCAAGTACTTAAGTGGATATTTTCGGGCGCGATGGATTTAATCGGTTCTGCGACTGTAATCGAAGGGTTGCTTAAACACCGGGATGGAAAAAAGGTATTTGGTTGAGATGGAATTGATTTTTCTTGAGTTTTGTGCGTGGTTTGAGGTTTGATTGTTTTCTCAGTGGAAATCCAGATGGTGTATTGCGAGGAAACATTCACCGGTTGCAGGTAGGGATTTGAATTTTTTTTAATGGGGGCGGGGGGGGATTTTTGGCTTGAGTTGTGGGTGGTTTAATGCAGTGATTTTTTTTTGTTTTTAAATTTGGAAAAATTTTATTTTTGTGTTTATAGTTTGTGTGTTGGGATGGAGATGTGTGAACGGAAAGGGATTTTTTTTTATTTTTGAGGGGAAACCGTGATTTTTCAAAAATTTTAAACGGAAAATCGAGTTTTATCTCCAGTTTTAACTGGAAATCGTGTTTTTTCGTGTTGTGTTATGGGAAATCGTGTTTTTAAGCAAAACATCGTGTTTTTCAACGTTAAAATGTGTGTTTTTCGTATTTTCTAACGTAAAATCGTGTTTTTTCGTATTCTTTTAACATTAAAACATTATTTCACATTTTTAACTTCAAAAAAAATTTTTTTTTGTGTGATTTCAACGTGAAAACCTTTTCACACTTCAAATTTTTTTTCCTTTCACCCTCTAAAACAAACTTCAACCCTTTTTTTAAATTCCAAAACCATCACTTCCTCTCCCACCCTTCTTAGTACTTTTTGCATATTTAATCTCTCTTAAAACACTTTTAAATCACACCCAAAAAAAAAAAAAAAAAAATTATCTATCTCCTTGTTTACAACGACGCACAAAACAAAGTCCTTTTTATTCCACCACCATTTTACTCGTTAATGCTTTTTAAAGCCATTTTTTTCTTTTTTACATTTTTTTCCTTCTCTATCTAAATCAGCGTTATCGTTTTAAAGCGCCACTAAAAGCCTTTATTATTATTTTTCTCGAGTACGTTTCAGTGAGTGAAAATGTTTAATGGTTTAGTGACAGTTGTTGACAGAAATATCAAAGTGGTTTTTAGTCATCTGCTTTGAGGGAAATTTATGTATTTGCTGATGCTTTTATGTTGACAGCTTTCTACAGAAGTGTCAATGATGGGTTTTTTTGTTCTATAATTAGTTGGTTTATCTTGATACGGGGAATTATGATAAATGGTAGTCGAACCTCGTTATAATGAAATGATTGGGACAAAAATGAGTTTGTTATAAGGAGTTTTCGGCGTGATAGAGGGGTTTTTGTTATAATTTGTTTGTAATGGATAAGTTTGGTTGTTCTAGTGTTCGGAAACACTGTAGGTATCGGTCTGCGGTCATCGGAGAGGAATGGAATATTATTTTTGTTGTGATATGATGATTAATTGTTGATTATTGTATTGTTATAGTTTACAATGTATTGGAATGCGGGTAGAACGCCGGTTGCAATTACAATGTGGAGAATGTTTAGATGCACTTGATGCCATTTTGTTTTTTGCTTGGGTGCACGGGTTGGGTGAGGTCACCAAAAATCATGAAATTCAAAGCTTAACTAAAGTCACGCAAATGTTCGATCTCATTAGTATGACTCAAGTAAGCCATTTTTATGCAAGAATCCCAATGCTTGATGGGAAATCGAAACTAATACAAAAATTTCAAGACTTGCAATAATATCGGTCACATCTTGTATCACTAAATGGAGATATGGTGCACCAAAACGCATGCACTCTCCTCAATTATTGCACTGGTTAGTGTGTTGGGGGAAAGCCAATTCTGCAAATTATGCACCAGTGTACTATTCGAGGAAATACGGTATTATCATTTCTAATTATGGCAAAATAGATGTTTTATTTCTCTCTAGTGTTTCTAAATCTATTTTATAAAGAAAAACAAATTTTTACAGTTTCCAACACATTTTCACACATTTCTACCACTAAAACAATTCCAAACCATATTTTAACTCACTTCACACAAAAACATCAGTTCCAACAATACAAATTCCAAAATCAATGCACTTTAAAACAAAAAACAAAAAAAAATAAATCCTCTTTTCCCCCACCCACACTTTAAAACAAAAAAAATCACTTTCCCTGCTATTTAGATTTATAAACAACCTCTCTGGGCTTAAGTCAAGCATTCTAATCCAAAAACCCCCTACTCCCTAATCCGCTTACTCAACACATTAGAAAAGACTGCAACAGCTGTTATCCACACTAACATTGTTCGCAAGCTCGAGTCAAAACACCCAATTAATTACATCATTAGAAAGAAACAAAAAACAAACAAATTTGAGGCGAAGATTCGAAACCGCGAATATCCATTTGTTTCGTATAAGTTGCGGTCACGTGAGTTGAGGTCAATTCGAGGCAGAACGAGATTCGATACGTCAATCTCGCGCTGCAAATGGACTCTTTGAAACCGAATTCTCCTCCGAGACACGCGAGACATCAAAGTGTTGACAGGTAATAAATACCTCGGATTTTGTGACGGGTGACGTCATTTTGGGACGATTTGATAGGCGAAACTCGTTATAACGAAAACCGTGGAAGGATGAAAGGAAGAAGTACAGTTTAAGGTCACGAGCAGCTACAAAGGCCACACGTGATCTGTCACAACATCGCTAACAGCTACAAATCAACAAAATATTAACAATACTGAAAATCTCAAACAAAAACAAACGGAACAAACCAACAAAAGCAACTCGACCAAAACACATTCATTCATTCACAACAAATTAACTCAGTTTGTTATAACGAGTTTTTTTTATTGAAATTTTGTGGTTTTTCGTTATATCGTAGTTTCGGATTTTTTTTGTTTCGGAGGTTGAGGGGGGGTGGGGGTGTAGAAAGTGGGAATTGTGGGTGAGTCATTTGTAATTGTGTTAGGTGACATTGAGAAGTGGGTGGTAGCTGTTTTGGAGGGTTGTATTTGTACTTAATGTTGCATCAGGGGGTTTTGGAGGTGTGGGTGGATGGGGGGATGTGGATTGATCTTGTGATTTGGGTTTGTAGTTGTAGGAATCAACAAAGTGTGTTGTATCGGGTTGATCACAACATTACACTAAATTTTCAAAAATTTTAGACACTTTTAACCACAAAAAATGAAATACAAATTAATACAACTACAAACAATTCCACAACTCCAGACAATCACAGACCCACTAGACCCCACCATTAACCCTTCAACTCCCAAATCCAACATTTCCACTTGTAAAACATCTCAAAACCAAAAATTTTAATCCCAAAACACCAAAAACTTTCCAAGTCACTAAACACAACGTTATCGCAGACACCTTATCACGACGCAGTTGCTATCGGATTGCGCAAGTTTCGTTTCGGGCAAAAAGATGTTTCCTATTGATTTTGGATAGAGGCGGTCACGAAGAAGGAAGCAAGAAGCCATTGATAACACCTCGGTTTCATCGTTAGGGAAAATCGATAGATAACATCACCTTTGAATCGATTCGTTAATTTCAAGCTTTCTCTTATTAAACAAAGCTGATTAACTCGTTATTCAATCGCATTATATCAATACTAAGCTGGCGACCGGAGGAAACCTATTAACACGTGTGGGAATGCGGAAAACCTCGTTATAACAAAGTGAAAGAAAATTTTGGATTTTTTTCGTGTAGACACGTAAAAGGACCTGTAATATGATTTTGTGAATTTCTCATTCAATGGAAGTGAGTTCTGGGATGTGACGAGACTCGTTATAACGAAAACTTTACTATTATGACGTTTTTTGAAATTTTTTCGTTATAATGAGGTTTGTATTTCCCGAATTCACTTTTTTACGGTGAAAGGCTGAGAAATATCAAAATTATTTCGCAAATTTGTTATAACAGGGTTTACGTTATTACGGAAACTCGATATAACGAATTTTTGACCAAGTTTTGCACCTCAAATTTCATTTCGCGTCGACTCTCATCGATTACCGCCGATCATTTAAGAAGCACAAGTTGTTTGAAAACAATAGGAGTGACTAAGCACAATTGGGGCTTATTGGTTAATGCCCCCAGCTTACAAATCCGATATGCACACGTGCATCTTATTGCACCTGTGATCCTTCGGGCTGTTCTTGACACGAAATCAATTTTCTCACTTTGACGCCGCACTTTATTTCCACAAATTCCACCGATGTTTTTTGACGGAAAAATTTTTTATTTTTATTTTGGGGAATTGGGAATTAGGAATGAATTAGAATTTTGATTATTTTTTCCAATGGGAAAAAAAGTTTTTTTTTTTTTTTTTCTTTTTTGATTTTTTTAAAAAGTTGTTGGTCCCTGAGGTGCGAGTATAAATCAACGTTGTGTTAAGTGTTTGGAAGTGACTCGAGGTATTGTGCGTGTGTGAATTATGTATAAGAGTGGTTGTATTGAATGTAATTAGCATATTTTAGTTTGTTGCGTGTAATTTGTGTTCAGATGCAGTAAATTGAGTTTTTTGTAGTGGGAAGGGAATGTGGTGGGTAATTTAGTTGAAATTTTGTAAAATTTGTTTTAAAGTTGAGTGGAAATGAAAAACACGAGTTAAAAATCTCAAAAAAACGAGTCAAAGTCAACAAAAATGAGTTTAAAACCAATAAAAGACAAAAAAAACAATCAAAAACAAACAAAAAAGTCGAAAACGAGATAAAAACAAACAAAAACATTTTAAAACGAGTCAAAAATCCAACAGAAAACACTTAAAAATCAACAAAAAGTTTTAAAACCCCCTAAAAAAACACAAAAAACAAACCTCAAATCCCTTTAAAAACAACAAAAAACACAAAACCTAATCAAAATAAAAATTCCAAAATTACATACAAAAACAAGTTATTTACAAAATTGAATTTAAACTTTTTCTTGTTTTCCCACTGGAGACATTACTCGCATTTACCATTCTTGTGATTCCCGAGACAGTGTAGCAAATTTTATTTTCTTTGTAAACTGTCCCTTTAAGTCGATAAAAATCGACATAAGCTTTAACTCGAGATTGAACGCAGTTATGGGAGTTGCAAATACCGTACTCTTATTGTACAACTTTTTAGGTTTTGGCTCCATAAAGTTGTTGTTAAATCTGGCAGGAGACATAAAGTTTAAGTTTTATGTCGTTTCTTGCAAATGCAATTGAATAAGAATTATGGGTTTGATGTCTTGCAATTGGATGTAATGGGATAAAAGAGAAAGTTGGCTTTGCTGTGAAGTTTTGTGTTAAAGTTGATGGTGTGGGTGATGAGTGGGATGAATGAGGAGTTTGGGGGGTGTGAAAGGGTGTGGGGGGGGGGGGGGTTGGAAGTTGGGTTTTGTGTGTTGGTAAGTGGGGGGTGTTGGAAAGGTGGTTGGAAAGATGTGAATTTTGTCATTAAATGTGTGATTTTGATGCAAAATTTATGGAAGATGTTAAATTTTTATGTAAAATCACTAGTAATTGCAGAATTTTAGTGTAAATTTACTATATTTAGTGCAAAACTTCCTATTTTCTTTTACATTAAAACAAAACCTTTACAAAAAGTCACCCAGAACCACTTCAAAAACAAAACTTCAATTCCCACACCCCCATTCCCAAACTTCTAACCTAATTTCCTAAAATTCCATAATTTTAATTCACAAAATTACATTAACCCACCAAACATTATTACTCAACTCAGACTTTCCAACTCCACTCTAATAACATTACCAACAAATTACCTCCAAATTTTCCTTAAATCTCATTTGCACTAATTCACTAATTACAACTAATAAATTCCAATACTTGCAAATAAATCCAATTCAAAATCAATAAACAAAACTCAGTTTCATTAACAACTCAAAACCAAACCTGAAAATTACATTTTAAATGACAATTCAGTGTAACAAGACTCTTTTCACCTCAGATTCAGTTACATTTTCCAATTACAGACTGAAAACATGAGTCAAAACCAATTTTTTACAATTTATTTTATTATTCAACTTGTAGGTCTTTGACCCTGTCTTTTCTTAAAATATTAATTGACCCATGCATTAGTAATGAGACAGTGAAGACGCTTTACTTTGGTCTTATTCAATTTTGTCGATAAAGTGAAGGCGAAGCTGCGGGTGGAGTTGCTTTTACGGTTGATGTTGATTGTTAAAACATTGTAAAGTTAACGTTAAGTTGCTGGAAATGCGGTAAAACTTGTTCACGAGTAACGTAATTACGGTTGATCTTTCGGCTTCTGTAGTTTAATCTCAGAAAAGCCCACTTTCTTCGATTTTCGAACGATTTTGTAAATAATCAAAATTGTAATAATTCTTTTGAACATTTAACAGCATTTACATTTCTCGAATTTCTCGCAGTTTCAAACAAAGATTCTTTTGAAACGCGTGAGCAAATGTTTTAAATATTTGTGCTCGGTGTTTATTTTTGGACGGCGTGAAATTCTTCTCTTTGGCGTTACTGATCGCCACTTGTGCAGGGCGTGCAATGGGTCGGTGTTTAGGTGAATCGATAAAGGCTTTTATAAAAGTTGTACCTTTCAATTAAAGATTTATGCTGCGAATGGAAATTGAAAATTACCGGAAAGGAGGTTTGTTGCTTCTCGAGATTGGAGAGGTTGATAGTGTTGCGTTAAAGCGACGAGATTAAGGGGAGCCGAGAATAGCCGTGATGGGATTTCTGGGATTCTTGGGTTTTGCTCTTATTTATTCATGTTTGCTAACAAAGGCTTTGTCTATAGTGAGCTGGGAAGTCAGAAATGGGAAAAGAATTTAAATCTGTGGATTCAATAATGGAAACAAGTGTTTTAAACTGCAGAAAACTGTTTAAAAGATTAAAACACCCCTTCTTGTTAATCCTTGTTGCTGCTTATACAGTAAGTGTTTAATGATATTTGTGTAAGTCTATTTGTTAAACCTTTTTGATATTCTTTGCTTCTATAAACTGTTAGTGTGCAGTCATTCTTGTTTGTAACAAAGCTAACACAGAGGTTTGTTGGTAACTGGCAGATTGTAATAAATTAGTTGGGAGACTAGCTTCACACACTGTCTTCTTCTCTAAGCTAACTAATCCTAATCCTATAAGTCTGTTTCGGACCTACTTAAGGCTGGTTCCCACTAGCAAGTAGAAATACAAAAGTACATACTTGCCTGGCAAAAAGTAAGAGTACCGAGTTCAATTTGTTGTTACTACTCGCTCGATCGATCAATGAAAACTCACTTCATTCAAAATGGCTAAATTTGATTGGCTAGCGAGCAAATTTTGTATCTACTAGTGTTAACAAGATTATACTTGCATACTTCCTTACTTGTTAGTGAGAACCTGCCTTTAGCTGCAGCGAGACGTTGGATATCGGTTTACAGACGAGACGTAACAAGTCTTGTAATTTGTTCACGTCATGTGACTAGTAGACCGGCTTACTTAGGGACTTACCTTAAGCCTTTTGTGGCCATAAGAACAGTCTTAAGCCTTTTTAAACCTTTTGTATAGCATGCATGTTATCGCACATCATTGTTTGTATGATATAGTCTTTGGTTTTATAAACTAGTGGTTTACCTTTGATTTCTAGGTGAATTTAACTATCACAACTTATAATTATAGTTTTATTCACTCCTTGTGCTAACCCCCTAGGTTCAGTCTCGTTTTGAGACGACTTACAGAGGTTTCTTACTATTGTTATGTTTGAATAATTTTTACAAGTTTTCTGTTTCGCCCACATGTTTTTGGTATTTGTTTTTGTTTTTAAGATGAAAAGATAGGAATTTGAATCGGCAAATTTAATTTCGCTCTGTCGGCAATCTCAATTTGACTTGAAAGTGAATCCGAGGAAATTAAAAGAAACGAACAAAGAATTGAAAGTCAAAGGAAATCTAATCTGGCATTTTAGATAATCCTTTTGCAATTTACACTTCAATTATTCACTGAAAAATTTCAAAGACTTGTAGTAATACCAGCAACTTTACGGTTTGTGTCGGCTTTTTACGAGTTTTTCAGCTGTGTAAACTGCTATTAAGCTTGCTGCTACCTTAATAAAACTACTGATGTTAATCAAACTGTACTGATGCTGTCAAGTTTTATGCAAGTTTTAACAGAAAATACGAGTTTGTGCATCATTTTGTAATTCCTGCTGGTTTCTATTGCCTTTTAGGTGTTGGGTTGGAATGAAATGGAAATGGTTTGGATGGTTGTAAGTTTTTTATTGCCAAGAATGCATTTGATTGTAAAAATGTTAGTGTTTTGTTAGTAAAAGCATGGTTGTTTTGTTGGGAAAGTTGTTTTAAGCTGTTGAAGACAGTGGTAAAACAATTTTAAGGTATTAAAGACATTGGTAAAACACTTTTATGAATTAAAGATATTGGTGAAACTGTTTCAAGTTGCTGAAGACATTGGTAAAACTGTTTTAAGCCATTGGAAACACAGGATATTGTTGTTAAAACTGTTGAAGACATTGAAAAAGCAGTTGTAACCATGTTTTTTCAATGATTTTTTTATTGGTAAAGGTGTTTTAAGCCATTGGGAACATTGTTATAACTGTTTTAAACCATTGGAAGCACAGTATTTCATTGGTAAAATCATTTTAAGTCATTGAAAACATTGCTACAACAGTTTTAACAATGTTTTTTCAATATCTTTTTATTGTTAAAACTGTTTTAAGGTGTTGAAGACATTGCTAAAACAATTTTACCAATTTCTTTTCACATTAAAACTGTTTTAAGCCATGTGAAAAACACTATTCTATTGTTGAAACACTTTTAACACTAAAAATTAATGCAAAACAAAGTAATCATTAGAGTGTCCATTAAAACCCCCTCTACCTCTTCTTGCCCCATCCCATTATCCAGCCAGATGATTTTTTATCCCCTCTGGCTTCTGAAAGTGACTAATTACCCCATTTAACCCCTCTTGATTTAGTAGATTGGGGAATCCAGTGTAGGAAGTAAAGGGGTCATTGACTGTGGACTGAATTTCAATTTTGCAATTTGTAAAACCACTAATTTATTATTATTTTTTTTATTTCTTAGAAAAAATTAGAAAAAAATATTTATAAAGTTGTAAAGTTGATTTTTCTCATAAATTGACTTGTCATGAGTGGTATGTGTATGAAACTGAGTCATTTTACAGTTGTAATTAAGTTAAAAGTCAGTGTTAATTGTGGGAACAGATGGAATTGAATATTTTAATTTAGAAATGCAGAGTAGCAATTAAGTTCAACTCCCTTTTCTCTCTTTTTCATTTACAAATGGGAGAAAAGGGTTGCGAATGTTTGCATGGAATGAAAGCAATTGTTGAAAATGGTTTGAAATGAGTGGAAATAGTGTTTTATCTATGGATTGGGAATAGAAAAGTTGATTGAATTTGTTTGTGATGCTTCACTGCATAGCGCTATTGTTTTTAATGTTTTGTTGATGGAGTTTGGAGGGGGTTGTAAGGGCACTTCCGGTTGAGGTAGGAGTTTGGGATTTTTTGGGGGTGTACTAAGGGTGGGGTTGGGTGTGATCTTAAGGTTTGAGGTTTTTAATCAAACCGGAAGTGGTTGTTTTGTGTGCTCGAAATTGTAGTTTTGTTCGATTTTTGCTTTAGTTGTTTAGTGATGCCGTTTAGAGCTTCCGGTTGGACTAGAATTCTGTTGAAATTTTCTGAGCATTTAGTGTTAGTGCAGAAGGTGTTAGTGCTCTTAAAATTTCAGGATTCTCATCAAACCGAAAGTGTCATTTTAACTCGCTGTAAATCGCGACTTCATTTGATATTTTCATTTAATCCTTAATTGATTCAATTTCGAGCGGGCTGAAATGTCATTTCCGGTTCGGCTAGAAAACTGAAATTTCCTGGACTTTCAGTATGAGTGCTGGTGTTCATGTCCCTACAATTTCAGGACTTTAATCAAACCGGAAGTGTCATTTTAACTCGCTCCAAATCGCATCATTTTCTTGTTTTGTTTTAATCCTTCACTGACGCAATTTCGAGCGGCTTGAAATGCCACTTTTGCTTGGGCTGGAGTCCTGAAATTTCCTGGACTTTCAGTACGAGTGCTACTGTTCCCGTTCCTAAAGTTTCAGCTTTTGAATCAAACCGGAAGTGCCACTTACACCCGCTCCAAATCGCGGTTTCGTTTGATATTTACTCTTAACCATTAACCAAACCCTATACTCATTAAACTTAACCCTAAAACACCACCACACAACCATCAAAAAACCCCCACAATACCCTTCTTCATCTTTACAACTTCAAAACAACCAAACCTCTGTGTGTGTTCCCTCCCCCTTTTCTCATTTTTTCACCCCAACAAAAAAAAACCGAAAAAAACCAAAAAAATTTGTGGGTTTGTGTTTCGTTTTTCTACAAGTGAATAATTAGGTGTGAAAAATGCACTTGTTTTTGATCTCCCGTCCCAAACTTTGTTTACACACACGAAACGACTGATTTATCGTGTTTTGTTTCACAAACGCAACAATCCTGTCAGAAGTAAATTAATTCATAAGACCCCCCTCCCTTTGGTTCCAAAACCAGAACAAAACATCACCTTGGTCCCCCCTTTGGTACCAACCAGAACAAAAAAATCACCTTGGTCCCCCCTTATCACTTATTCGAGTTTCCCATCATCCCCCACTCCACACAAAGAGTGGGGGTAGGGGATAATAAAAAAACAGAGGGTGTGAAGTATTTTTTCATTCACCCTCACCGATTTGATTATCATATCAATGCGAAGAAAGATTTAAGTACAAATGATTACAAATGATTTTATTTTTTCTGCTTTAAGAGTTTCTTTGTTGGGCTTCCCTGCGCAGCGCTGACGTTGTGCAGATGAGTGGGAAGTGGCTGTTTGCGTGATTTATTCATGCGTAGTGTGCAGCGTGGGTGCGAGAGGTTGAGTTATTGTTGAGTTTTG
>JAQIXT010001866.1:0-13206 GCA_034700445.1 Stenotaenia linearis
AAAAAAAATTCATTGTATACAATCATGATTTTGTGAAAAATGTTTGCTTTCCTTATACCTTGCCATTGTAAAAATATCTTTATATTAGTTTTAACCATTATTTTTTATTTATTGTACTATTGTTTCATTGAAAACCAAGCAGTAGAAGATATAAAGAACAATACTATTGAACACGTGCAATGTTTACGATTATAATCTTGTGCTTCATTTCCTCATATTAAACAACTCTGGCTAAAATTAATTTCTTTTGATTCAAAAAACAGCATTAAAAAAAATTGTGAAACCGAAACGCCTACTTTGACTATTAAAAAATTCTACTAAAAGATGCCGCTGACGGCTCGGTTGAAATAATCGACGCATGCGTGGCTCGAATTGTCCGCTCCTCTCCTTAGCTGTGCTCCGCGTCGATGCGACGGTGATATTGAAGTCGGGGAAACGATTCCGTAAAATACCAAGATGACAGGAAATTTACCGCGAAGAAAGAAAGAAGTGATCTAAGCCTGTCACATGTAGTAGATAGCGAACGACGGTGGACTCGTGTAGGGCAGATATGTGCCTGCAATCTGATTCGAGTTTGGAATTTGACCCCGACACGAGAAGATAGGCCTCGTTTCCACGCCTAAAATCCGCTGGCCCACGGATTATTTCTCTGCCTATTCCACACATTCCTTTTTTCGTTGATGGACTAGCGAGGATGGCCGATGACGAAGTACTATTTGACGAAGTTTACGAGTTGTGTGAAGTAATTGGAAAGTAAGTTGAAAAATACTATAGTGGTTCATCTACCTCTCGCGACGTCTCGATAAGCGATAAAATACGATAAAAACAGATGGGAAACATTTTCATTTTACTCGCTTTTTTTTTTACAGTTTCTATAATTAATCGATTCGATATGAGAAAACGAAAACGAGCCGTCAAGATCCATGTTTTTCCCACTGGCTTTTTAGTCACGTGCCAATTCAATTCGGGTCATTAAGTTTTTGTGTGATGTAAATGAATCAATCGACATTAATTGGGCCATTTTTTTCCATCGTTTTTATACGAGGTACGATCCCCGAGCTTCTCGTCCTTTAAGCCTCGTAATTCGTATCTTATCGTTGTATTGGTATCGCGAGATTTATTTACCCCGTTTACGATAGCATAGAACAAACAAATTTAACTCAACCACTAAGGAGAATGAGGTGAAGAAGGGTTTTATGTTTCTACTTTAAATGACCGATAACATTTTGCACAAATCATGGTGCGTTGCTTCATTTAAAATTCTTGATGTTTATGTCGCTTTTTTTTAATTTTTAATTTTTTGTCTTCTCTTCCTTTTCGTGAAGGTGATAAGCCCAAGGTCTGTGCGTAGAATAATTTGACGTTAAATGAGGAAAATGGAAGTAATAAAAATTTAGTAATTCTGCTGAATACCAGCAATTAAACAACCGTTGGCTTTCGACGTTCCGTGGGTCAGTAAACAAGGAACGGGAAATTGTTTGTAATTATTATTTTTTTAATGAGATTAAACGCGACCGGTGAACGATGGGTGTTATCGCAGATCTGATCCCACAAGTGTGATTTTCACATTAACGAAACCACGAGCAACGACGAAAAGGCTTATTATTTACACGTTATGTGTTTTGAATGAGATATCGAAGATTTATGTGCATTTTTCTCGACGGATTAATAGAAAACGGTGCCAGTGGTTATCGATGATTTGTGAAAAAAATATGACCGAAATGCCCGTTTTGACGTGAAATTATGTAGTGAGTGTTAAGTTGGAGCGCCGTTCTTTACGTCGGCCATTTATTCGGGAAGTAAATCAAGTTTGCGATGCAAGTAAAATGGGCAAAATGGGGATAAAAATGAGGTCTTGAAATGTTAATCTGTTGCTCGGCCATTTTCTGCTATTTGCCTGGAATGTCGAGAAGGTGGTGGTGTGGAATTCAGTTTGGTCGACTAGGCGCATGGAAGATATTGATTTCTGAAGAGCTGCTTGTTTAAAGTACAACACGCTGCTTATGTTCGCGTAACAAGTATGAAAAAGAGCTCTGTTAGTCGTTTGCTCTAAGTACCGGCTTCTCATCAACTGTTTACGATACCACGCGAAATATGAAAAGTTAATAGTGACACTCGCCTCGACGATTTCCTTTAAATTTCTTTTATTTATTCTCGCGCTGTCTCTTCGTCCATCACGGCGACGTGTTTGATGTTTTCCGTCGGAAAAAAGGCGACATTTTGTCTTGTTAGCAAACAAAATGCCTGTATTTTTGCATTCAAATAGCGTGCGTCAAGTTTGGCAAGTAAAAGTGCTAAGTTTGTAAATTTTTACCCGAGTCGAAGCTTTTAGAATTCTTTAGAGATGCATTTGGCACCTTTAAGTTGCTTAAAACTTTTTGAAAAGGTGAATGTAAATTGTTTTTTTAAATGTAATTTCAGAGGTCCCTTCAGCGTTGTTCGAAGATGCCTCCATCGTCAGACGGGTCAGCAGTTTGCTGTCAAAATAGTGGACGTTGCTCGGTTCACGTCGAGTCCGGGCTTAAGCACAGATGGTACGGTTTATTATACATTCACGTTTCCACTGTTATCTGTCAATTTCTTTTCTATTTTTTTTATTTTCTGCGAAACAAGAAATTTTATCCTTTCAGCTGTCAACCGCTTGCGGATGAACGGTGTAAAGTAGTTGATAGCTTTCTGCATTTGAAAAGTAAATTTTTCGAATTCAATTTCTGACTTTGACGATAAAAAGTGCAATTCATGGGCATAAGTTTACACGGCATTTCCACTCGAATTTTTTAATCCTTATTGATTTTAATAACAACAGAGTTGTTTGAATTTTTTATTCCACGGATGGTGGATACAGATAGGGATTGTGTGTAAACACTACACGTTCTGTGTGGATTTTATGGGCATTTTTAAAAAAAAAAGACGTTATCGATGTTTTACACCATGTTCGCTAGCGTGTTGATTTTTTCCTTCTTTTTTTCTCATTTTGGTGGGTTTAAGACAGAGCGTGTCCTCCCTAGTGAAGCCGAGCATCTGTTCTCTTCATTCCTTTAGTTTGTTTCTCTTGAGTTTGATGTGGTGATTCTTCTTGTTGAGTTTTGAACCGTTGCCAAGTGGCTTCCTCTTTTCCTCTTAGATGTCGAGAAGAAGCAACTTTCCTTTCACTATTTTTTCCTCCTCTTTTATATCAATGCTTTGCTTTCATCGTAACTCACTCCGTGTAATATACATTCAATTAAGCTGTAGGACCAATACAATAAATTTAAAAATTAAAAAAAAAAATTTTTTTGAATTTTTTTTTAAAAGGGTTATTTCTCAATGCGTTTTTGATGGCGTAACCGTGGTGTGGTAAATGTTGAATGGCCGAGATTAGATTACACGGTTGTGAGTAGGTGAGGATTACGAAATGATTTTTATCGACACGTCGTCTTGAATTCAAATCGAGCAGTCCCTCTTTTGTTCTTTGTAACAACAAATGATGACAACATCATCTGGCGTGTTACCAACTTTTTATGTGACATGTTGACCAAATTTTATTGTTATACTGTCCATTTTTCCTGAATCATAAAGCTTCCTGTTAACACGTGATAAGGCTTGTTTTCTTTTTTTTTTTAAATAAAAAGCAACGAAAAGGTACCTACTTAAAAGTATTAATTAAAGTTAAATAATTTAACTCAAAATTAACATTTCATTGCAATGATTGCGGGGTTATGAAATATGGATGCGGGACATTCCACGTTCGTGGATTCCGGCAAATTCCACTCTCTGCTGGAAAAAAAATGAAAAATTTAAGCCTTTGATGTTATTATTTATGAAAGTAATGTGGGATTTGGAAGCGAATGTTAAAGGAACGGTTCGGAAATTTCTGAGCTCATTTATTTGATCAGCTTGAAGGTGATACAGGTGGTAAGGTGGTAAAGTAGTATACTCCTAATGGCTAAAGAGAAGGTTCTCGAACACTTGAAATACCTTCGAAAATTAGATCCACTGTCAGAATTTGATTTATAGCATTAAACACAATACAACGTTTGTTCGTAAGACACGAGTCATTTATAAAGCAAGATTCGAGTCATCGGATATTCCCGTGACAGAATAAAAAGAAATTTCAATCGTCCAGGAATTACCGATGAGTTGATGCAGCCGAGCATCAATAAATTGACATTGTAATGTTTTTGAATGCAGGTTTTTATTGTCACGATAGCAAAGTAGATAACGAGACGCATCGAAATTAATTGAAAACAAACGTCATTGTGCTCGGCGATGTTCGACATTTTATTCACGACAGCTGTCTGGAAATCAATTGACATCGGTGTAAATGAGCCTCGCTTTAAGAAGCCTTATTTTCGACTCGGCCTATCTCGAGTTCTGATTAAAGATTAACTGCGGCTTTGTTATGAAATTTTCATCAGCCATTTGCAGTAATCTGGTTTCATGGGCTGTTCATATGCAGTAGTTTGCGGCCGAGTTGATGTTGCGTGTTTGTAGTTTCCCCCCGTGTGCAAATTAAGTCTGTGAATAAAAAATGGCGGTCGCCGACGGCGTTTTGCTGCTACACGAGGGATGAAGTTAGGTTTTTAATTAATGCCTTATTTAGGGCTCTCGGCTCGCCCGTCTCTTAAATATTTAAGGGTTTTATAAGAGCGGCGAGTCTTGTTGATGGATGAAATGGAATCAATAAAGGAGAAGGAAATTTACTGTAATTTCTCGCCGAGGTCCGAGGAAAGGACTCATTACTTTAGATTACCCGGCTCGAAAATACTGGATGTGAGGATGTGGGACGAAAAAGCACTTATGTTTTCACCACGGATCGAAACCTCACCCATTTTCTCACCAAAACCGATTCTTTCCCCCACGTGTCTCTTTTCGTAAGCATAAAATATTGCATCGGGTATTATCGCGTTTTGATGTATCGACTGCTTGTTGCGATGTTATTGACCAAGTTGATGTTGAATGCCGAGAGGAAGGCACTCGCCCGGAATTCAAAGCACTTGAGCCGTTGCCTCGTTGATCTTGTGTGTATTTTCTCTATGCTTGATTTGCTTATCGAAATCTATAAAAGGCTTTTCTAATCCAACTGCACGAAATGCCGAAAGAAAAAACGTAAACTGGCAATTTCTATCACATTGACGCGATATTGATTCGATTCGGCGAGTATTGGATAAACACGAAATTGGAAGGAAATGGGAAAGATTAAATTGTAATAGTTTTTCGTTCATTGCCTTTTGATTGTACTTTTCAGACTACTTTCTTCTTTATTTATTTTTATTTCTTTTATATGTACAGACTTGAAACGAGAAGCCACCATCTGCCATATGCTCAAGCATCCGCACATAGTAGAGTTGCTGGAGACGTACAGTTCGGATGGAATGCTTTACATGGTGTTTGAATAGTGAGTATTGACGATGAGAATTAAAAATTCAATATATCAAATCGACGTTGTTTCGTGCAAGCTGTCATGTAATTTAGGAGGCACTTTTAAGGAAAACTATAAAAGTGATATTAGTTCGTAACGATAAATCAGACGATTAATGCGTAAAAATTTAAACCACATTAGTGTCACATTTCCCGTCTTAAATTACTTATGGTTATGGCATATTAGCGGCAAGATACATGGCAAGTTTAACTCGTCTCGGAGGTTCTGAATAATGGAATATCGATATATTAGTTTATGATGTCGTGCCGGGGATTTTGTGATGATTTCATCATTTTATTTTATGGTTCGGGTTATCGAGCCAAAGTGAATTTATCTCGAAATTGAACCCACATGCTCGTTAATTAAATATTTTTACATTTTTTCCGAAGGCAGATTGCACTCGAATTCGAGTTCGCTCGAGTTAATTAATTAATTAATTTTCGGCATTCGGATGAATTAAAAAGGTGAAGTCGGTAGTATTTTCTAATAGGATTACAAGTACGGTAATTTTAGTAAGTAAATGCAATTGAAAATGTAATAATTTGCAACATAATGTTTAATGCTTTCGAGATCAATAAAAATGAAGCTTGATGCGTTTCGCCAGAGAGAGAGAGAGGAGTTTAATCAATTTTTATCAAATATTTAACTCGGATAGTAGTAAAACTTTAAGAATTGAATAACGGGATGGAAAAAAAATAAAAAAATATTTTTTAGAGAAAAAAATTTCTCATTCCGCACGAGACGTCATTATTTTGATTGCTGTCGAAACTTGATTCGGTAATAAGCTTGAGAGAGTTAATTTTCTTCGGCCGATCGATATTAAAAAAAAGTCTTTGTCAACCGTATACTATCTCGATCGATTACCCTGTATTTGCAATCGCAAAATGGTTAAGGAGGTCGACGGGTCGATGTTAATCTCTCGACCTTCCTTCGTCTTTGATTGGTGACCCTTTGGTTTATTTCATTACCCCGCCTCGGCAATGTTGACACGAGCCGCGATGTGAAAGGATTCTTCCATAAGCTTGCAATTGAGAATTTCGCTCTTATTTTCTTCTCCCACCCTTTTTGTCGGGAGTAAGGGTGATCTGAAATATCGAGGTGAAGGTCCTTGAAGATGAAGTAGTGTTTTTATTTACCGTTTCGCCCGATCGGATGGCAATAAATTTCGTTTACAATTTGCTTCTTCCTCGTACGATCAATTAAGACGTGTAGAAATAAGAATGCATTGTAGTTCGCTTTTGAATTTGACATTTATTTATCGCTCTCTTTTGCAGTATGGATGGTGCTGACCTCTGTTTCGAAATTGTGAAACGTGCTTCTGCCGGGTTCGTGTACAGCGAAGCCGTAGCCAGGTGAGAAAAGTCGGCAATTTATCGACATTTTATTTTGTTGTTTACGCGTTTGGAAATTTAAATTTGCAGCCATTACATGCGCCAAATCCTCGATGCCTTAAGTTACTGCCATAAGAACGACATTATTCATCGCGACATAAAGCCCCACTGCGTCCTTCTTGCGTCCAAGGAGAATTCGGCTCCGGTCAAGGTGGGAGGATTTGGTGTTGCAATACAACTCGATGAATGCGGCTACGTTAATGGAGGTAAATAGGAATAAAAGTGCAAAACGACATCACCTTTATTTGCTTTTATCACCTGTTTTGGGATTATGAAACCAATTTGTTAGTTTAAGTTACAGATGTGTCATTCTGCTGTCGGGTGATGTATGAACAGAGCAATGTGAATAAAGCCCAAGTTTTATAAATAAAGTAAATAAATTTAAAGCGGACGAACTTCCAAGTTTTCTTCGAAACGTTCTTCAAAAATTTTCAAACGTTGGAATTAAAGGGCGAATTTTGAAAATCCCAGCGGAGTTTGCGAGTCGCTTCCAATTTTCCGAAATTAGATTTCGAAGAGCAAAACGAATTACATCGTATTTTTGTTTGCGTTATAATACGACGGGCGTAAAATATTAATCGTTTTGTTTTTGCAGGTAGGATCGGAACGCCACACTTCATGGCACCGGAAGTGGTTTTGAGGAAGCCGTACGGCAAACCGATCGACGTTTGGAGTTGCGGCGTCATGTTGTACACACTTCTCAGTGGTCAGCTGCCTTTTTTTGGGACCAAGGAACGATTATACGAAAGCATTTGCAGCGGAAAGATAAACGTCGGTTGAATTTATCGGAAAAAAATTCGAATTTTTTGAACGGATCGATAAAAATAACGTTTGCAGATGAACAGCAAAGCGTGGGACGCCATCTCGGACCACGCTCGGGACCTCGTACGAAGAATGTTGGTAGTTGACCCTGACGAGAGGATCACTATTGAAGAAGCTCTCGAACATCGCTGGCTGAGGGTATGTGAGGAGGTGAAACAAAAATATTTTATTATTATTATTATTATTATTTATATTAATATTAATATTATTCGGTCGTCTAATTATTTGTTTTCGTAGGAACGAGATCGGTGCGCGCCGAAAGCGCATCTTATGGAGACGGTAGAGGAACTTCGCAAGTTCAACGCCCGACGGAAACTAAAGGGCGCCGTGCTTGCGGCCGTCTCCAGCCCGAAGTGGACGAGCTTTTATAGTGATCCGAATTACGATGGATTCTCTGACTTTAGTGCCGACGAAGACATTACGTCATCTGGTTTGTCAATTTCGAGATTAACGTTTAACTGAAATGTCTAAGTCGTTTCCTTCGTTTGCGCAAAGGAGCTGTGTCTATGATTTTGGATAGTTTGGATGACATTCACTGCCTCACAGACTGCACGGATAAAGACCGAGACTTCTTGCAGAACATCCTGGAAGATACGCAGTTTCACGCTCTCCTCGACGTGAGTTTTCTTTTTTTTTGTTTGTGGTTGGGCGCTCGTTTGCGAAAATTTAAAAGCAAAACGATAAACCCGACGGGTCGGAAAATTTAACGACGTTTTAAACGCTCGTTTTTGACTCGAAACATGGAAATGGCGGTTCCCTTTAAATCCGATATCGATTCGCGTTTTCGCCACCGGATGGCAACAGTGGTTTGACGATGGCGGCGGAGTTTATCGGATCGTTTGTAACTCGTTTCGGATTCATTAATGTGTAAATGTTTTCGAATGCGTAACCTTTGCAAACGACAGTCATCGGAAAATTACGAGCGACGCCCATTCCCATGAAACTTTAGTCACATTGGCGGGTCATTACGGGCATTGAACACGAGTAGATTGGATGGTGCGCAGTAATCACCCTAATTACTACTCTGTTTGCACCTGTGTTATCGTTAGGAACTAGTGATTTGTAAATTCACCGGTAAAAGGAAGAGAAAAGCGAACTTAACATGTCGGTGAAATATAGTTTTCATAAGTTACACTCGATTCGTGTGAGATTAAATTTCCATTTTGACCCGCGACTTGGTGCGTATAATTTGCATTTATCGATTCGAAAACGCTATCTCGTCTCGTTCGGTAAGTGAACTTTAAAATTAAATTGTTTATTACGTAAAAATTAATTGGAAAGATGCGAAATATTTGTCAAATAAAGTTAGCCGATTCGCATTCGACGCGAGTAGGATCCAGAGATGATTGGGCAGCTTGTATGCAGAAAAGGTGGCCGCGCGGAATAAGATACGAGGGAATGAATAGTAAAAAGATTGAATTTCACAACGAGTTAGTTTGGCCCACATGCAATTTCTTCCGGTATAAACCGCGAGTCCCCACACATTTTCTATATATTTATACATAAAAAGGCCGTGTTTAGTCGGTTAATGCTCGGTGTCCTCTCGAAAGTGATATTTTTATTATGTTCTCTTTGCCACTAAAATGAGAGTGAATTGCCCACTGTTTCGATACGATGCTGGACCCCCGTCGTGTTGCTGCTGGAACGGATGGTGCCGTTTCGGGATTAAGTGTCGTCCGTCTGCTACGACGAGACGTGATCAATGTCCCACTCCAATCCGGTCTGACGTTTCCTTCTTTTTATACACTTTTAAAGGTGTAATTAGTTTTTTTTTCTCCTTTTCTCCTTATCGATTTTATAGAAATTCGACAATTTTATCTCCTTTAGTTTTTTTTTCAAGATTTCCATTTTCTTCTCGTGGTTTTATATATAAACCACACGTGTCACTTTTCATGATGAATGGTAGCTTTGAGGCGGTAGATTCGTCTCTTCTTCAGACACTCGATTTTCTAGGTACATTTTCAGATAATAAAAAATTAATAACGATAAAATTAAATTAAAATCTGTTTACTTTTTACTCGCAAAATTCCATCTTCGCGAGCAATTTAAATTCACCCGATACAACATAGTCGGAAACGGAATAGCAAAGTCATTGCAATTGCACGAAGAATATTAGATTGTGGAGTCGCCAACCCGAGTCCCTCTTTTTTTACAATTTCACTTTTATTATCCTTTTTTTATACCGAGCAAATTTAGTAAACCAGCAGAACGAAAAGGAAAAAAAAACTTTAATGTTCTTTAAAACGGCCGTAAAATGTAAAAGGAAATTTAAATTGATAAAAGATTTAATTCGTTTGACGCGCCAAATATGGCGTCCCGGATGTGTTTTATTGAAGATTACTTTTACCGTGGTCGGGGTTATGGTCGTAATAAAGAGTGGGAACTAATCAGAATTGGAAAGGGTTGTTGGATCGGATGGACAAATTTGTCAGTAGAATCATGCGCAGTCGAAATGAAGGAAAAGGAGATTGAGAGCGCAGCAGCAGCAGTTGCAAGTTTTTTCATTTTCTACTTGAAACGATTTTTTTTTTTTTTTTTTTTTTTCGCTCATTTTCTTACTTTTTAAAATAAAAAAGAAAGGCAGAGAGAAGTTTTTAAGTTTGCAAATGATTGCTGCTTCCATTGTATATTCCCCCATTGGATTTTTTTTATTTTCCTGCTACTTTGAATGCGTGTTGAGAAAAAAAATTATTACATTCTCATTTGTGAGTGTCGCGTCGAAAAGTGGGTCGATAAGTTGCTTGTAATATGTAAATACGTGCGAGAAGAAACGGTTTGGTGAATAAGTCGAGTTTGAGGCGTTGCTGTTAATTAGCACGCGCTGCCCAATTGTCATTTCATTCCACCGAGAGATTTGAGTTATCTCGGCAGCTGTTGAAAGTGAGCCTCGCCTTGGCTATTAGCCACGTTGTTTCCTGCTGATGAAGCAATTTGCTGCCTTTTTTATCCGCAAAGAATGTTTTAACTCACTTCCTCGTGTTGCTGCCAATGCGTTTTGCGAAAAAGTTGGCATGAAATTCTCTGCCAAACTTGTCAACTCCAATTTTTTCTTTTTTTTTCTCTCTCCAGTTCGAGTTTTGTAGTGAGATGCGATGGGTTTTGGGTAAAAGGCTCGTAGACGTTTACATTTTTTTCCCCCCTTTTTATTACTTGTTTTGGAAAAACAAAAGCTTCGCAGCGATTGCGTTTGCTCGGCTCGTCATAACGTTTTATTTACGAACTTTTTTCCTTTTTGTTTTAACCGAAATCCTCGCGACGGATTCGCGGGACAGTAAAGCAGATTGTCAAGGTGCAGTGACTGGATGATGATGATGCGAGAGATAAATTGCACGGTTGTATACGTTTATGTGGCAAAAACATTTGTAACATTTGAAGATGGAGGAATTCGAGCATACGTAAGCAGATAGCGACGTTTGGGCAGTGGGTTTTAACCAGACGAATAAACTGGCTCGTTTCGGTAATTAGAATTTTGGTAATTAAGCGCGAATGTTGCATTAATTATGAAGATCCGACTTGGAATCGGAAAAAAAATGTTTGTTTCGTTCGTTCCACAATGGTGAGCATCAGCTGGGCCGAAGACGATGATCAAGACGAGTGGAGTGGGAGGAGGGTGATTGCAGTTGGGCATTTGTGGGCTTGGCGGTGATGAAAGTTTGGATTTAGCCGGCAAACCTTCTCTCGCTTTCATCGTATTTCAGGTCCATGCATCTCCCATCGGGATTAGAGCCCGTGCCCGAGGGTTCGTAATGGCCGCTATAAGCTATTGCGTACTTTCGGACATATTTTTACGCGAGATTCCATCAAAGTTCTATAATAGGTGAGTTAAAGCGACATTTTATTCGTTTGTTCGATTTGTTAGAGTTTTGAATTTAAAGGGGAAAAATGTTCTTTTAAATTGATGGATCGATAAAATGTTTGAAAATATAATAAAAGTAATCCGGAACTCGAGTGTTAATGATTGGAATTTGCAATTTTACTAATTCCCGTCTGAACCGAAAGCCAAAAGTTGAACTCGACGAAGTAAGGATCAAAAACAGCCGCGCAACTTTACAAATTTAAAAATAAAGTAAAAAAAGGAAATTACTCTTCACATCACCTTCAACTGTTTATTAATTTATAAACGTCTCTTCCGTCTTTATTTAAAACGTGTTTTTGTTAATGCCAACGCGATGGCTTTTTCGATGTAGCGACGCACTTAAGCTTAAGTACATTGCGGCGGTAAATCATTCGATTTTTACAATGACGGCATTTTTTCTTTCGTACACACTAAAGGTCAGCTTCGGTCCAATACAAACACTTTGGTGGGAAAATTGAATTTTTTCTCGTAATAAGTGATCCGAAATTAACCCCGGCTTAATCGTCGTTATTATTATTAAAGCGAAAAAGCGTTGCGTCTTTACGCAATTAAGTAGAAAAATTGGTCTTGTGTGTGCGGTTGAGAGTCGAGCGGTAACGATGAAGACGAGGACATTTAGAGTAACAATATTTTGCGCTTAATTTGTCCTTAAGCGCACAGTCCATTTTGCAATGCCGTCATTAGGAGGTTAGGTTATACATCCCCCCCACTCACTGTTGCTCTCCAACTCGACGACGAGATGTGAAAAGGTGAAAGACACTGGCGATACGAGCTAATTAGCTATCGCCGTACAAACGTTTACCTTAAAGCCACGCTAAATTATGAATGAATTTCGTAAAAGAATGAGAAACAAACCCTCGGGATGACCGAGTTGGCAAAAAAAATTTATTTTCTTTTTTTTTTTTTCTTTTACTTTTTCGCATTGTTCTGCGAGTTAATATATCTGTTGTGGTTGGAGCACGTTTTTCAGTTGGCATTACTGGATCCCAGTGTTGTTGTGCGTGTTTCTCTGGCCTTTGGTGCGATCGATACGCGCGCAGGCTGATGGGAGGGTGGGCGGGAAAAGGAGCCGGAGTGAGGCAGTGACGACCAAGTCGAGTGGTTTCGAACTCCATCGCGCGTGTGCCAGACGCGTGGTCCCGGATTTTCGTGTTCGACACACGGGAGTTTGAGGTGATGGTGAATAAGTTGTTGGAGAAGTGTGTACGGTTAGTTGTGCGAATTCGTTTTCCCAAAATTCGTCTGTACCGGCGGAATAAAATTAAGTACATGAAGGTAGGTCCGGTTTCGTTTCTATCTCGTTTTCGATTGTAAATTTCACTTAATTCGAATTATACGCCACTAAATGCGGTTTATTATTTTCTCGAATTTTATAAGGTGTTCGCTTTAATGCTTGCCAAAGGATAGACGTGGAGGTGGATAATTTCATGTTTTAATCTTAAATTGTTTGAGTTTGTGATTTATATTTGCCTCCCAACTTGTTTATTCGAGAGACATTTTCTCTTTACGTTTATCGGGTTTTAAGCATTTTTTCTCTTTTTTTAACAAATTTTTCGGGAGTGTGTCTCGCACATCTGTTTCATTAGTCTTGTTTGCAATTTCCTCCAAATGACATTTCTGTTTATCTACTTCATCCTTCAAAATGTAAAGGATTGGTTTAGTTAATGGCGGCAAATTTATTACTTTCTATTCACGTTTTTTTCTCGCACATTTTAAATAAACTTTCTTTTATGATG
>JAQIXT010001867.1:0-13206 GCA_034700445.1 Stenotaenia linearis
AGCCAACACAACGTAAAGAATCAGTATCGTGTCACTCATTTATTAGTGCACCGTGGAACCGGGACCCTTCTGCCCAGTACTCCTAGATAGAACCCCGGAACCCGGTCACACATTAAGTTCAGTGTTTTTACACGTTCCAGAGAATACTGTATAGAAAAAAAACTAAGAACAGAATTGGGCGTACTACGGAGAAACCCATAAATATTCGTTATTTATAAGGAATTCTCCTTTTTGCACCGTGTTAAATCAAAAAAATTCGTGTAAAAACAGAATTAGTATATTTTTCTACAGTAAGTCCCCGATTTCCGTGGATTCGATTTTCTCGGATTCGTACATATGCGGTTGGGATATTTGAACTTAAAAAGGCTGTTATTGGTATTAAACGGCGTTTCTAGTAAACTATAATGCACAGCTACTACTGTAGATCAGCAAGTTATGTCTGGCTGGTGACACAACATCAGTATACATTTAACATTGGCTTGACTTAAGTGATTTTTCGCAAAATCATGTAAAAACAGAATTGGATGTATAAAAATATTAGATAATCCAAATACATGTTAAAGAGTAAAATAATTTTTTTATAATACAAAAAAAAATCTATGAAATTTGGACATCATCCTACATACTCATTACACACACATTATAAACCAATTACATTTTCAATTTAGCCATATTCTGTCAATATTAATCAAAATATACATCTTTCCATACAGACCAACAATAGCGTGCTGCTACACCATACCCCATGTTGACTTAAGCTTTACAACAAAATCACTCATTACTTACACCCACCGACGACACTAAGACCACATTTACTCTTCCGGCAAGTCCAAAAATAACCACCGACTATTATAAAACGACAACACCATCAATTTACGACATTACTTAAACAACCGACACCGCCTTAACCGTTACCAAAACTTTGCAATTTGCTCCTGACGATGATTAACCGAAATAAATAAATATTTTATGTACACTTACTGGTGCAAGCCGAAGAGTTTGCAAAACTTTGTTATGTGTTCATTTGTTTATCTGGCGACGGTTGGGGGAGTTGGCCGAGTGTCTTTGTGGCTTGTTCATTAGTGGGTCATAAAATATGCACGAGCTGCTTGTTGTCATCGCAGCCCGATGACCATAACGAGGTAATAATTTCTCGTTGAATGTCGGCATTGGAGTCGAGCTAATGCCAAAGGGGCGGCCGGAATTGCAACTTAGACACAATGTTAATGGAAGAGAATGGAACACAATGACCTGCTTATTCCACTCCCATATTATTAACTCGCTGCTTTGGAATAATCCATTTATTTTCTATTTTTGCTGGTTTTTTTTTGTTTATTTGTGTGCAGGTTATGTTGGGGCTAATGAGCTGCGTTAGTGAGTTTTGTTGGTGATGTTTATCTGGTTGTGGACAAATTTATATTAAGTGCTTTTGTTTGGGAGTAAAAATAGTTTGTGGGGTTTTTTGGGTTTGGTTTGTAATTGGTGGTGGAGGAAGTCGTCAATTTTGTGGGGTTTGGGTGGTGGTGGCGGTGGTGGTGGTTATTTTTTTTTGTGTGTGGTGAGTTGTGGTCATGTGATGAGGTTGGGTTTGGGTTATTTTGTGCTGGGTTATGAGGTTTTGGGGTTTTGTGTGATTGGTGTGGGCTATACAGTATGTAGTTTTTTGAGATTTGGCGAGATGTGATGAGATTTGTTAGGTTGGATGAGATTATTGTGAAATTTCGCAAAGTTTTGGTGTGATTTTATGATATTTAAGGGTACGAATGAGAAATGGCGAGATTTTTTGTGATTTTTTGTAAGTTCTGACGAGATTGTATAAGGTTTCACGTGACGTGGTGAGACGTGTGAGATATTGCGAGATTTAATAAATCTAGATGAAATTTTGCGAGATTTAATAAATCTAGATGAAATTTTGCGAGATTTAATAAATCTAGATGAAATTTTGCGAGATTATACGGAGATGTATGTGAGATTTGATGAGAGAGCGATGAGATTACATGAGATTTTAAGGTATTTGACAAGACATAGTGAGATTTTGCAAGATTTGACAAGATTTGTCTAGATTTAGCAAAATCAAAAGAAATTTAGCAAGAGTAGACGAGACTTGGTGAGACATGTGAGATTTGGCAAAATTAAGTGAGATTTAGTGAAATTGAATAAGATAATAGATTTTTTACAGTTTCAACTTGAAACTAGGCAAGATTTGACAATACCTAACGAGATTTGAGACCTTGTGATTTTTCAAGAGTTGGTAAGATTTTAAAATATTAATCGGGCGAGCGAGCGTTAGCGAGCGAGCTTGATTAATATTTTAAAAACTAAAACCTAAAAAGAATTTGGGGGAGACAAAAATCATAATAAAAGGTATCGGGTATTGAATGTGAACTCAGAAAGCCAAGATGAATTGTTGACACTATTGTAATCGAATGATTGTCATTTGACTATGAGTTGATCAGGTTTGTTCTTGTAATAAGCATATAGAAAGGTAGTGAATAAAATAAATGAGGCTGATAGATGAGGAGGCAGGAGGAGTCATGGTGGCAGCAGCCGATTAGAAACACATCTACTTGGACTTGTTCTTTCCCGCAATGCAAGAATAGAAGTAAAAGGGGCCACATTACAAATTAACAAACCTTAAAATACACATACAAACAAAAAAAAAAACTTCAATATTCAATCGATTAAAACCTATCCTTAAACACTGCCTGCATTTACGCAAAGAAACTCTTTGCAGGGAACAACCAAATTTCATTAGCTCAATTGAAGTTTCATGGTAATATTTAGCCTTAGGTGGAGTTTACTATACTTTAAAACTTAATCGTCAAAGCGCTCACCGCTTCGGCTTCAATTTCAACTTCGAAACATCAACGTTTACATTTTTTGGTTACAAACTAAACTATAATGATTTGGTTTGTTGACTGAAGACTCCATGTCTTCCCTAGTGGTTAGTGACTGTTGAAGTCAATGGCTTCAATGTTATAAAATATTTACACAGCGAGGGTTATGTGGGATTTGATTTTCTTGGTAAAACAGAAATGGAGTACAAGTTAATTTGAAAAGGAAGTAGTTGGGATTCAATTAATCAGAATAGAGATTATCTTGTAATTTAATAGTAGTTCATTATAAATTAAAGTTTTGTTATTATAATCTTGAGGTATTATGGTTAAGTATGTAATAGAAATAATTGTTTTAAATGGGTTTATATGTTATGAAATTTTAATGAAATTAGTAAAAGTTAGTGAAGGATTTTTTTTAAATTTTTGTATAATTAATTTTATTAAAAATTAATAAATAAATTAATAAATTTTATAATTAATAAGAGTTATTAAAAAGTTTTTTCTTTAAAATATATAAAATTTTATTAATTTTTTTATAATTATAAATATCAATTGTAAAATTCCTAATACCAGAAATGTTGGAATAATTATTTTAAAATTTTATAAAATTTTTTTTTAAAAATTCTTTAAAAAAAAAATTTGATGATATTCTGAAAACTAAATTTATCAGAATTTCCCATTAAAATTAAATACTAATTTAAAAACAATTTAGAATTTATTATTAAATAAATTTTTAATAACATCTTAAAACCATTTTTTATCAAATAAAAAACTTTAAATGACAAATTGACTGAAACTGATATTAAAATGGCTTTTTCATCAAATTTCATTTTTTCTCTTTAGAATATTAAAAAATAAAAACAAAAAAAATTAATCCTTACCATTATGTAGCAAAATCATGAATGAGATTATAATTTTTTACTGTGCAAACTTCCCCTTGTTATTGGCCTCGGTAGTAAATAAGAATTTAAGCTATTTTATCCTCCGTTCCTGGTAGAGTGTATTTCCCTTTTTAATGATTGTCCCAAAATTGGGAGCGAGAAAGTGAACGATGCAAGAACCGCTTTTTTTTGTTGTAAAGTAATTTTGCTAAGTTAATTATAAATTTCTTTTGCTCAATAGCGAGACCGTTAAGCCCGGCCTTTAACATTCTCTCGGCTAATTGGAGCTTATGATTTGTTCTAGGCATAAATAAGTTGTGCAAGTAGCTTGTCAAGACAATGGATTGATAGATGCCGTAATTAAATTATTTTTTAAATAAGTTTTTAAAAATAAAATTAAAAAATTGTTGATGAGGAGAAGATAACGCTTAAAGGTGTAGTGGTAACACGAATATTTGTCTATTCACAAGTCGAATCCTCCGAATGGAGTCAGGGACAACCAACAAAATAAAAAATTAAAAGCAAAAGGAACGAAAGTCGGACGGCAGAAGAAAGAGCGCTTTGGCTCATAACCAATGCAAGAGAAAGAAAAACCGTGACCCCCAACATCATCGAATGCACGAAAGTTCTCGTTCGGCTTTGCACGTAGCACAAGAAAGGAACTGGGGGAGAGGTATCGTCGTGTGCAACCTGTAACAATATCTAAAATAAGTATAAACAATTAAAATAAAATCATTACTAAAGTCAGAGCCGTAACTACGTAGGAGCCAACTGGAGCAGCCACACCAGGCCGGACGGAGAGGAGAAAGACTAGAGTTAGGTAGAAAAGCCTATGTTAAAGAACAAAAAAGCATTGAAAAGGCCTTAAAAACCTGAAATAAGTTTTTTAAAGGCTTTTAAAAGGCCTTATAAAGCTCAAGAAGGCCTTAAAAGGGCTAAGAAGGCTGTAGAAAGGCCCCCAAAAGCCTTAAAAAACCTTAAAAAGGCTCAAATTGCCCCCAAAAAAGCCAAAGAAAAAATTGAAAATTTTTTCGCTTTAGGCCTGTAGAAACCTAGTTACAGCACTGACTAAAATTTCATAAAAAATCAAACAAAACTAGCAAGAAACCAATCAATAAACACATTCACTCATTAAAACACTCATAAAAAACAAACAAAAAATCATTATTCAAATATGACTAAAAACACCACAAACCTAAGATACATAAAAACATAAGAAATGTAAGTAGTAATTTAAAATGTCCAATTATCTTAAAAATAATAACTAGGAACCAGGGATCCAGAAAGAAGTAGAATTGGATTGCCCCCTGCTTTAAATTAAGATTTATTATCCTTGTCTTAAATGTTGGCAAATGGTAGGAACATGGGAATTATAAAAGCAGTGAAAATTTATGTGGAATAAAAGTAAGCAAATACAGTGCCATTTTGTATTATCAAAGTTGAAAGACTTTAAACATAAATTGCTTGGAACTAGTATGGGACAATTGACAGGTATGGTGAAAATTTATTACAGCCAACAGTGGCATATGAACTGAAGATAATCATTCAATTTAATTATGTGACAATATGACAGCCTTTCATAATTTTAAATCAAATTTTATTGGCTTGGTATTTTTAAAGAGCAGCGGCTTTAAGTGGAAGATTGTTTACTTGTTTTACGTTGTCGCTCGCAATCTTTACATTATGTTAAAGCCTTTGAATGGAATTAGGGACAACCAACGGAACAAAAAATAAGAAACAAAAGGAAGAGTTTAGTGTGTCTGCAAATTCAAGATTTCCCTACACAAATTTCGAAAACCACAATGATACAGCACATATCTTTATCCTCTGTGGTAATTAATTTAATGCTTTGATTCAATCTAAAACCCAGATTCAATTGTCACCAATTCCACAAAACACTTCTACCTTAATTATTCATTACCACTGATAAAATGCACATTATAACAATTTATACAACAACCACACGCCTTTAACAACATTCTCATCAATTACAAAGCTAACCCAATATTGGAAACTGCGAAAACTGCGCGTTTAAAGTGTAAACTATTAATTTTCTCATTGTTGCATACATTTATAACCACAAACCCAAGTAAATTAAACTCAGCTCGTCAAGACCTTTTATTTAAGGGGTAACAACATATATTTCAACCCCAGAAAAACTTTAAAAATTCATATGATTTTGTTGTGCAGACGCGTTAAATTTTAAACAATTAATTCTCTCATTGTTCCATATAACTATAACCACAAATCAGTACACAATTTAAACTCATCTCATCAAGATCTTTCATTTAAGGAGTAACAATCCATATATCATCACAGAAAAAACACTTAAAATGTTATATAAATTTGTTATTCAGACGCGTTAAATTTTAAACATTTAATTCTCTCATTGTTCCATATAACTATAACCACAAATCATTACACAATTTAAACTCATCTCATCAAACCCTTTCATTTAAGGGGTAACAACCCATAAATCACTCTAAAAATTCCTTAAAAAATTCCAGACATTTATAGCTCAGCACTTTAAATTCCATCCAAAGAAAAACCAAAAAAAAAAATCCAAAAAAAACAAGTGACTCGATCCAAGTAAATTAAAACACATTATTTTATCAACAAACTTTCTCCAACATATTATTTATCATTACATTTCTCCTCAGAAAAAAACCAGCCAGTTTAGTATCTCGTTTGGAGATGATAAGCGCATCTCAGATTCTTCGGTGTGATATCGGTGGGTGTTCCATTTATTTCTGCCTAACTTGGCACTGGTCCGTCTCATCTTGGTGGATCCTGCGGTAAAAAGGGCGGCAAAAGAAGGGCAGGAATTTTACGAGGGAAATAAAATTCGCTCGCAGGCGCCGTCGAGGCTTTTAAACGAAAGATGAGGCGGTAGATCTGTTTTACCTGCTGCCAAAGCGATCTAGGGCAGACGCAAGCATCTTCTTCTTCCTCGCATACCCTCCCCTTCCCTTTTGCAGTTTTCAACCCGCGTTTTTTGAGCAGGGGCCTGTTCAATGCCCCTGTGACTAGTTGCATCAGGTACTTTTACTAAGAAAAAGGAAGTCAAGTGAACCAACAATAAAAGAAATGTATTGAAGAAAGTTTTCAGCTGCCATCTTGAGTCAGCAGGTGGTGGAGTTTGTGGAATAGAATTTTGTTTGAGGGATGTAAGTGGTGGTAAAAGGGTTGATGGGAAGAGGAAGTTGGGTAATTTGTTGGTGAATTTATAATGAGGTTTTGTTCGTTCTGCAGATGGAGGTGTTTGTGGGTGGTGGAGGTGATTGGATGTAAAAATGGTGAGTTAATTGAGAATTGTAGAAAGTTATTATAAATTTTGCTTGTGTTATAAGTCCAGGAAAGTTGCAAATATTTAATGTATTTAGTTGAGTAAGATACTTGAATATATTAAGTCTTTTGTTTTAGTTTGATCATCTTTTCTCTTATTACACTCTTTGATTGGATTATTAAGTGTGTAATGTTGTGACTTTGAATTGTTTTAATTTGTTGTTTTATGGTCTTTATCTTCATAGTTCCTCGTTTATTCCCAGTGGTGTACCTAAGAATTAATTTTGGGGGTTGCAAAATATCAGAATTTATTTGTATTAATATCTCAGTCAAATTGCAAAATTTATTAACAAAAGTTTATCTAAGTTTTGTTTACAACAAACTTTTCAGTTACCATATTTCATAGACGCACTGAGACGCATATTTCTAAGACGCACTTTTTTCACTTTTTAGCATGTCAAAAATCAGGGTTCATCTTAGAATCTGTGGCATCTTAGAATCGCTGTCAATCGGCCAATTTTACCAAGTGCCCTAAATCCACATGTCAGATACATAGCAATCACGTGCAAGGGGTTATTACTTAGAGTAGTCAATGAATAAAATGTGATGTAATAAGATCAATTTTGACTAGTTTAGCTTGATACTAGCAATTTAAAGACAATTAATTAAGATGTAAAATTGCCAAAAATCTACCATATTTAACTTTTTCCTTATGTGGGAGTCTAAAAATGTGGGTGTGTCTTAGAATCGATGGCATCTTAGAATCGATGAAATATGGTGTTTGCTTAAATGAGAAATTCCTAATTATAGTCTTTTATTTATCTTTTATCTTTTAGATATCACAGCTGCTGGTTACCAAATCCTCGGGTTATTGAATGCCGTGAAGGTAAGATTTGCTTAAATATATATTAATAATTAAATAGTTCCAAGTGGTTATGTTTGAGTTCTGGAAAGTGATGAATTCTTAATGTTGGTTTAAACTGACATTTGTTTACTCAAATAAGTAAATGTGTAGTTTGGCCAACTTCTATATACTTTGGATTTGCCAGCTGAATTTGTTTTTAAAAGCTACTTTAAAATTCATTGAAATATCTTAGGTCAATATTAGGTATTTCAGGCATTGCTGAGTTTTGTAAGGCATTGAGAAGATGTGTGGTTTAATTGTGTTAAGTGTTGATGAGGATTGTTGTCCACTTTATTCAGTTGTTGTAAATCAGAGAATTAGAATGAGGTGTATGAGAAGCCACAACTGTGTGGTGCCAATTGTGCTCACATACTTAGGTGGTCAAACCAACCTGTTTTCTTGATATTGAGAGGATTTTCAATGATTTTGTAATGTGGTTGCCCACTGGAAGTAATACATTGTCTCGAATCACAAACTGTTGATGGCTGGTTTTGAATTCAGAAGTTGTGAATCCAATGTCCAATTTCAATTGGACATTGGATTTGTTATCTGTGAAGAGTTTGAAAGGTGTTGTGAAATTGTGAAAGGAAAATAAATTTGTTGGAAGGAGTGGGGATGAGATTTCTTATTCCAGTTCAGTTGTGAATTAGTGGTTATAAGGTCAAATTAGATTTATATTTTGTAAATGTGATCTGTATAATGAATGGAATGTGTCGAAGTGAATGAAGGATTACTTTTCATTTTCAAGTTTACTTGTGAATGAATGGCCTTTAAAGGTATGTGAAATGTGTTTTGAGTTGAAAATTTTACAGAGCAGAAAAATAGTTACCAATTACTTTATAAAGACTATAACTTAGAGCTTATAAGTTACAACTCACATTAAAAAGGTTACAAATCAAGTATCACACAAAACTTTTCTTCACAAACTCTTTTTATTTAATTCCATATACTCATTACTAGTTCTCTCATCAACCTCACATTCCAACTCTTGAAATCAAACCCAAACACGTCCATTAATAATTTTCCCACAGTAACTCAACCCCCAAACACCACCAAACTCCAATCTGACACCACCTCATGCAAAATGAAACCAAACACCTTAAAAACACTTGCTTAACATCTATTTTAAAGTTCAGCATCACATCTTACACATGTCTGATTTCCACCCCCCTCCCTCCAATCTTTTTTCCCACTTATTTATTTAGAAATTCCTTTAAAGTAGATTTCAATCTCCATGCTGTTAGTCCTCTTAGCAGCACTGAGAAGAATGGGATGAAACCCAGGTCTGGGCCTGAAGCCAGCAGCTGTCAGGGTGGCCCTTGGTGATGTTTGCAATAGGAGCAATGTAAACATGTGCTAAGTCTGTCAGTAGAGAGGAGAAAAGGGCTGCCTAGTTTATTACCACAGAGTTGAAGCTTTACTCAGTGACAAGTGAAAGTTTTAAGTTTTCTTTTTTCAATAAAATGGTTTTGCTGTGTGATTCAGAGCATGGCTAAAGACATTTTGGGTAAAAGAGAGGTTTTTGAATTATATTTTTCCCATGCTTGCACAGGAAGTTGGATGATGGATCTATGGGGCTGATTTGTAAGTTTATTTATTCAGACTGGAAGAGGATATGATGTCATAAACAAGAATGTTGTGAGTTGGTTGACAGTCAAGTGGGTTGTAATTTTGTCTCTGGGTTTTTTTTTAGTGTGGAATATTTTTTGATGGGTGGGGGGAAAGGGTTGGAAGGGGTAATTAATGGGTCTGGAGTGAATGATTGGGTTGTTTTGAGTTTGGGTTGAAATGTTGTTATTTATTTGGTTTTTTTTGGTGTTTTAAAAAAAAATCTGATGGGAGGTTGATGGGATGGAGGTTTGGAAGAGAAATGGGTTGGGGAATCGATTTTGGAGTTTGGTGGATGGGTTTGATTTTTGGATTGGATTTTGGATTTGGGGGGGGGGGAGAGGAGGTGGGTGGTTGGAAATTGAATTTGGGATTTTTTTTATTAGGTTAAAAATGTGAAATTAGTGGAAAATGGAGGGATTTAATTTTTAGATGGACCGGTCGCAGTTGGGTGGATTTTTAGACGGATTGGGTTGGTTAAGATTTCATATGGAAGTGATTAAATTTGAATTGTTTGATGATTTGGTTGTATATTTCGATGGATTGGTCGTGATTAATCTAGTGATTAAGTCATATTCTTAGATAAACTAATTGCGATGTATTACTATTCTTAGATAAACATACAAGTCACTACTTTTAATTGCTGAGAAGTCATGAGCGTATCTGAAAATCGATGAATTCTTTAGGTTGTGATAATTGAATTAACTGGTCACATTTTTAGATGATTCAGGCTCTAAAATCCTAATGGATGTTTGGGAAATTGCTGCACTTTTTACGATTCGAACTTTTTCAAATAAAACTGGTTAAATTTCAGATAAACTGTTCACGATCGGTCAAATTTTAGATGGACCGATCACGATCGGTCGTTGTTGTCAACAGACAAATATAGGATCACAAATCCTCAATAGCATATTTTTCAAACAAAAATCAAAATTTGACTTCAATTTTTAGATAACTTTGTCACAGTTGGTCAAATTAATAGATAAATCGGTCACGATCCGTCATAACTACTACGGAATTATATAAAGTCATTTTTCACTTTTTGTTTTAAAATCTATATAAACAATAAAGTTCCTGCATATTTTTAAAATCGATTGTGATGGGTCCAATTATTAGATAAACCGGTTACGGTCGATCATACTTACCAAAAAAAATTTCCAACAATATTTTTTAATTAACAATTAACTTGTGCATATTTTTAGACAACTCAGTCTGGATCGGTCAAATTATTGGATAAACCGATCCCGACCGGTCAAATTATTAGATAAATCAATCTCGATCGGTCACAATTCCGAAAAAAAACTTCCATCACTTTCTTAAATAAACCGGTCACATTCATAGACGAACTGATCCCAACCGGTCACCTCACCCTCAAACTTCAAAACTTACCCCTCCATCATAAACCCTAATGACCTTTCCAAACCAACATGGCGCCAGGCGGAGAAATAATAATAGACCGGCGCAATGTTTCTTGCTTTACTCCAGCCACGACTTAGTAGTTTGTGGCAAGTTGGTCCCTCGTCTCCCCTGTCTTTCTTAATTGATTTATGGCGACTGGGTTTTAAGCCTCTTCTCTCGCAATTGGACATTGCCGAGCACAAGTGGAGCAACACCCAAGGGCATGAGCGCACCGGTCTGCCACCAATTTGCCGGGAAATGGGAGCAATCAGGCGGCTACCCAACACTTCCTCCCCCGGCCCGCGCACGTCTCGACCGCCCTAAACGCCAAGTTTACGTTCGGAAGACGTTACTAAGAATAGAAGGAGGGGGTGGGAAAAAATGGTTTGAAGACGACACCAGGTGGTCGTGGGGGGTCGTGGGTGGGGGTTGGGGTGTGATTTGGGATTTGGGGGGAGTGGGAATTAATGCCATCAATCTTTTTGCCATCTGGCGAGTCGTCATGTGGTAATGGTGGAGCGATTGGTCTTGGCTGCTTTCTCGAGTTAAGTCATGGGTCTTAATGAGGCGCTGCGAATTCAAGTGGCAGGTGCATGATGGGTGTAGAAAAAGTCTTTAAGGAAATCGAGGGTTGTTGAGGTTTTTTTTTTTTTCGACTTTTTTTTTTATTTTTTATTTTTTGTGTGATTTGAATGAGGATTGAGGAGGTTAAAGAGGAATTTTTAATTTTTTTTTTTGAGGTGTGTGAAGGGGTTGGAGGGGAGGAGGGGGGTAATGGCGATCGATTGGTGTTTTGTTTGGATTAAATGGAGTTGGAGGGGTGTGATGGGTTAAGGGTTTTTGGGGGGACGGGGGGGGGGGTTGAGTTTTGATTTTTTTTTTGAAAGGGGGAGAGGAAGGGGGGGGGGGGGTTGGGAATCGATTTTTTGTGTGTTTGGGGTTGGGATTTTTGAGGTTTTGTATTTTGGGATTTTTTTTTTTTTTTTGGTGAAATGTGTTGATTTTTTTTCTGTGTAAAAAATCGATTTTTTTAAGTTTGGGAGTATCGATTTTTTATTGTTTGAAGTTGGGATTTTTGAGCTTTTGGAGTTTGGGAGTTTTTATGTGAGAATTGTGTAAAAAATCGTTTTTATTTTTGTTTTTGGGTTTGAAGGTATCGATTTGATGATTTTTGATTTTTGAATTGATTTTATTAGTGAAGTGAACAATCGATTTTATTCAATTAAATTTCAATTAAATAATCAAGAAGTCAAAGATTTTTTTAAATTTAAAAATTGAGTAATCAATTATTTAATTGTCGATAATTTTTTAATTATTTAATTTTTAGTTTTTAATTATCGAGTTTTAATGTTTGAATTAAAGAATAAAAAAATCAATAATTTTTCAATTAAAACTGGAGAAATTTAATGATTTTCCAATGAAACAAAGCAAAAATCGATAATTTTTCAATTAAAATTAAAAATATTGGAAATATCGATTTCTCGGTTTCAATTAATTAACAATCGATTTCCGAAATTTCTAATATTTATTGATTTAAAAAAAAAAATTTTTTTCGATTTTTACTTAATTAGAAATTAATATCGATTAAAAATTCACAAAACGACTCAAATCACCAAAAAATATTAAATATCGATTTTAAAATCGGTACCAAATCGGTTTCAGATATTTAATTACTTTGATTTACGCCTACATTTTAACAAAAAAAATTTTTTACGAAATATCGACTTCAATATCGATTTTAAAAATCGATAATTGAATTTTAATTTTTCTAATTTTAATAAAACTCAAATTAAAAAAATCATTTCCTTGAACTAAAAATGAATTCCGCATTGAATTAATTTGATATTTTTATTTATTTGTCTTATCAGTTTTATCGATTTAAATTTAAAGCGGAATATGGTTTGATTTATGCAGTGACAGAGACAAGGATTGATGGGAATGATAATGGAACGTGATCTAGCATAGTGGTTTAAAATAACAGCTTAAACGCAGATTTAATGTTGTTAGCACATTATCATGATCACTAACATGTGTTAAATCTTCAAGCAAGTTGCAATGGAGGATACCGATTTTAAATCATTAAAAATCGATTATAATTGGGAAAAATCGGAAAAGTGAATGGGAATGTATGTGTGTTAGGTGTGATAAAAATCGATTTGTGATGGGGTAAAGGTAAAATCGAATGTTCGAGTGGTAAATCGGATGGAAATCGATTAATGTGGAAATTTTGGTGAAATCGATAAATTGGGGCGGGGGGGGGGGGGGGGGGGGAATGAAAAAATTTGTAAAAGTT
>JAQIXT010001868.1:0-13199 GCA_034700445.1 Stenotaenia linearis
AAGTACTCACACAGGTATTGGTTGAGTTTTGAGTTATTATGTAATTTTTTTAATTATTTTTAAATTTTATGTAATTTTTAGGTGGAGCAACCGGAAAATATAGTGATTACCGGTTCACTTTTCAATGGAAGCTCGGATAATCCAGCGGCCACCAATTTGTTCAAGCAAAATACAATCGAGTATGAATTTTTTTTTAATAATTTTAAAAATTGTTAATAATTTTACTTTAAACAGTTCACTGTCGGGTGGCGATTCGCAGAAAAAGTCGCCAATTCCCAGTGCATCGCTCTCGAATTCAGACCAACACAGTCCAGAGATTCGATCCATTCCTTTGAACCGATTAATGCCAGAGTTCCAAGCAAATAGGTTCGAATTTCTTTTTTTTCTTTTAAGTTTTTCGAATTTAAATTTTTTTTAATTTCTTTTGTAGGAATAATATAAACGACACGATATCTGCCCTGAATATTAAACACAAAGCGCAAGATGTCGAAAACGACGATAGCGAAAAGGAAAACGCTTCGCACGAGTTTTCAGTCGACGAAAGCGTAGACAACGACAGTGATCCGGAAGTCGTGGAAAATGAGAAACCTCATCCTGCTGGAATCGTTCTAACCAGATCTGATTATTACACAATACCGTCTTTGAACGAACTAGAAAGCATGATTGATGAAAATGGCGATTGCGTCGTGGAAAATCTGACCATCGGAAGAGCGGGATATGGAAATGTGTTCTTTTTTGGAAAAACAAACATTGCGGGGATGAATTTAGATGATATTGGTAAACGGAAATTCATTTTTAACATAAAATTAGAAAAATAATATTTTAATCTCTCATTTCAGTTCATTTTCGGAAAAAGCAAATAATAATTTACCCGGATAACGAGAGCAAACCACCTCTCGGTGAAGGGTTGAATAAAAAAGCGCAAATCACTCTGGATGGTGTTTGGCCCATGGATAAAACAACTTGCAAAATTATTAAGGTGAAAAGGGTTAAAATTTTAATTTTTATCATGCAATTTAATTTTTTCTGTTTCTTACAGAATCCAGAACGTTTAATCGCAATGCAATACCAAGAATTTTTGGAAAGATTAACTGTCTCTAAACTTCACGCAAAGTTTATTGATTATCGACCTGATACTGGATCTTGGGTTTTTCAAGTCCGTTAATAATATATACACAATATTTGCATTTTTTAAATATTTATTCTTTTTGTTAGGTTTCTCATTTTTCAAAGTACGGTCTCGACGATTCAGACGAAGACGAGCTTCCAATTCCACCCAAAGAAACAGAACAACCGCTCGCAACTGCAAAGAAACCCTCGACGCAAAAAACACTCATTCTTTCTAAAACCGGGTTTCAGAACAAATCAATAGAACAAGATGCAGTTCAAAGAACCCCAAATACACATGTAATTTTTTAATAAATTTATTTCGTTTTATTTTACGTATCAATTTCGATTCCATTACTGTTTTAGGACTTCGAAAACAGTTTTCTCGACAAATCAACACAGTCCATCTTCAACGGCGTCGACCATTCGAGCTACGCAATTAGAGATGACGATGACGTCATGCTTGACATTACTCAACAATCATTTGCGCCAAATTACCAAACAGGTAATTACATTATGCAATGCTAGAAATACCATTAATAAAACTATTGAAATTTCAGATGACTGTGAAATGTACGAACCGCCGTCCCATCGATTCGCCGCTGCAATGGACATCAGCAGTCAGAAAATGCAAGTCATGAAAGCCTCGCTGTTTTCACAAGAAATGTCTGATGGCGAAGAGGAGCTTATGGAGGATAAAGAAAACAGTTAGACGTTTTTTTGTTTTAAATTGCGAAATCTTATGGTTTAATAAATTTGTTTATTTGGTAGTGATGCGGTCTAACAATTTAATGAACCGAAATTCAGCACTTCCCTCACTATTGAAACAACAACACGATGTATATGGAACACCCGACACCGTTTTAGAACCGAAACAAATGTTTTCTAAGCAATACGACGAACCGAGATCTTCAAAAAGAACCGGTCGGTGTTTGTCTATTAAATAATGATCGTAATGACATTATTTATTTTTTTAGCTTTTTATATGATGGATTTGGCTAGAGATTCCCCGGAGCCGTCTGAACCCGAAATCGACTTATCAAAATGCCTTCGTTTACCCAATGCACCGTATGTTCCTACGAGAGCCGCTCGAACGTTGCCAGCGGGGAGGTTGAGGAAGGCAATTCCGTTCAGTCGGTCGCTGCTTTACAACAAACAACATTTGATTGCCGATGCGGCGTGTTTCATGGGTCGGCGTTTTCGGGTCGGATGGGGACCCAATTGGACCTTGACTCAGTGTGTCACGGATGTTTATCAAGACAGAGAAGGCAGTAAAACGGACGCGAATCTGTTCTTGCCGTTCGAAAACGTGGAAAAATTCAAAGCGAAGTTGGATTCGACTTGTTTTGCGGTGTCTGTGAAGAAAGTCGATGTCGGGCTTACCACGAACGAACATAAAGCTCGATTGGTGGGTTGTTTTTGTGAAAATTTCAATTGATTTTATTTTTTATTTTCTTAAATTTTTTTTAAGGCTGATTTGGAACAATTCCTTGCGATTCAGTTCAATAATTCGATGTGTGCTGTTGAGAATGGGTGTCCTTTCGTGACACCTGCTCCTGGAGTGAAATCTATTCATCAGTTGGCTGCGTATGCGAAGGAAATTGTTGATGGCATGTGTAAGTTGATTGTAAATTTTTAATCGAGATCAATTTTAATCAATTGATTTTAGCTGCGGGGCACCCGGACTACGCATTTACGAGTTACTTTAACAACGTGTGGAATTTGTGCGTTGCACTCTGGGGTAACATTCCCGGTTACGACGAAACTGCAGAGAGCGGCAACACGCATGCCCAGAGGATGGCGAGACGAAAAGTTTTCACGCAGTGGCTTCGGACCGTATCGTTGCACGAAATACAAAGAGAGATCGAGAGCAAGAAATTGGAAACAGACGGACACGTGTCTGCAATTCTGAGTCACCTGAGCGGGTGTCAGACCAACCAAGCGTGCCAGTTAGCGCAAACATCGGCTGAACATCGACTCGCGTTGTTGCTTTCGCAAGCAGGCGGAAGTGCGGAGTTCAGACAGATGGTCCAGAAACAACTGGAGAACTGGGAAGAATTAAAAGTAACGAAAAATTTGGTTTTTTAAGTTTTTTAAAATATCTTTAAAATTTTTTTAATTTTCAGGCCGATAAATTTATCAGTATCGAAAGGCTTAAAATTTTTGCACTATTGGCCGGAGCTTTGGTGTGGCCAGCGTCGTTTAAAAGTATCAACACCTGCGAAAACTTGGACTGGAAACGAGCTTTGGCTATTCACTTACAGTAAGATGTGGAGTTAAAAGAATTTAGTATACGAGTTTACAATGTTTGTTTTAGGTATTCGTGTTCTTCGACCGCGTCGATAACTGATGCGTTGTTGGAATACAAAAAGGCGTTTAAAATTGAAAAATATTGCGCACCCCCATTACCACCGTACATGGAAAGTAAAATGTTTGTTCAGGAGGATGATAAACTTCCGGTATACGACGTTTGCTACCATTTATTGAAGCTGTACTTCAAACGAGCGCACAGACTCGAACGGGTTTTATGTCCTTCGACTATGACAGAAAATCCTCTCGATTTCAGATTAAGGTTTGTAAAAAAATTACATTTTTTTAAAAAAAAATTTTAAATTTATTTGCGTTACAGTTGGTTGCTTTATCAATCGTTATCTGCAATTGGATTCACACATTTGTCCGAATCAGCAGCGAATAATCTACACACGAGTTTCGCTGCCCAATTGGAGGCTGCAGGGTTGTGGTGTTGGGCAGTTTTCGTCATCGCACACATATCTGATCCGAAAAGGTAGTAATTATCAAAATTGAGCAAATAAATCGATTTATTAATTTTTTTTAAATTGAAGGCGGTACACATTGATAAACGAGTTACTCTCACGGCACATTAGCTTAAAAACAGACCCGGAAGTGGAAGATTTTTTACACACACAGTTGTTGATACCAAAGGATTGGATTTCTCTCGCGAAGGTTGATTAAATTAATTTCGTGTCAACTAAATGGGTTAATTGATAATTTTTTAATAGGCTAGTAGAGCGGCCTACGAAGGAAACTCGCGGGAAGAAGCGTGGCATCTCTTAAAGGCAGGACATTGGAGTCAAAGTCACGACCTCATTCTGCGCCACATAGCCCCAGATGCCACCATCAACGAAAGTTACGATTACCTCAGGAGCTTTCTCATAGAACTCGCTCCCCTCGATCGAAGTTCGACGATCCGCGATTGGAATATCGGAGGTCAAGTTTTTCTGGACTACATTCATCTATCGCAAACCATCGAGCAAGTTAAAAACGTAAGAAGTGGCCGAAACCTGTTTTGCCGTTATTTAAATTGAATTACATTTAAATTTTTTATTTTTCTAGCGGGAGATCGGCACATACGAACTGGAAGACCTTCAGCCTAATGTAACATCGTTATGCAGTCGCGTTGCGAATATTCAATGCCGGACGGCCAAGGACAGGTGAGCAATGAGTGAAGTAACTGCGGGAAAAGCTGACTTCATTCAAGTGATGCAATGAAACGTGGAAATTAATTATTGTTGTCTTTGAAGGTTATGCCAAGCTGAAATGGCGAAGAAAACCGCTAATTTACTGCGAGCTGTTTTGTCGCTGCGGTTCGGCGACAACATTCCAACGCAGTTACTCGTAACACATTTAATCAACCTTCCTCTACCAGAAGATTACGCGCTTCAAGAGTTGAGAGCTTTTGCCGAAAGTAATGTGACCGAAATGACGGCGTGAATCATCGTTGAAATCACTAATTCATACTTGCAAAATGTTTTTATTAAATCCCTCAGATTTAATGTTAACTTACAAATTGGCCTTTATAAATAAAAAAATCATAATTTTTAAGGAATTTTTTATATTTGTGATTAATTGTTTGATTAAGCTATTTTTTTGGCTTTGTTTTCTTATTATTTTCTTTAAAAATTATGAACCGATCTGGAATAATCAGACTCACTACAAATGTAATAAAAAATCGAGTTGAACAATAAAATGTTAATTATTTCTACTATTTCTATTTGTGATTTGAATATTTTGTTATTCTTCTGGGGTTTCTTCGGTCGAAGTGTCACGTGGTGGGCCGCGTTGGATCTCGGGTTCGTAAAAATCCTGAGTCGATTTCACTTCGCCTCCGACGTTGCCGACCCAGGGATACTTTCGAGGACAACGAACGCACGTTTGCATGTACCTGTTGTCAGTGGCAAGGTTAGCAAAGAGTTTGTTAGTAGAGTCACACCTTATTATCTGAAAATGACCTTGCTTTATTGCATACCTGAGGTCAGGGACAATGCCTGGAGCCGAGAAGGGCAAGACGCACGTTCTTGGGATGTTGCAGGCGGGAGTTCGAGGGAAATCGCATTTCCAAGCCTCGAATTTATTGACGTTTGACAAAGGCGTCGGGTCGACCATCCAATGCAAAAGTTGAGTTGCGCTCACGAACCAAACATCGTCCCTAAAATTAAATGTGTGAATTTTTATTTTTATTTTTATTCGTAACGATTTTTAATACTTGTTTAGCATTTCGTTGACAAATCTTTTCAATCCGTTAACAGCTGCTTCGGTGAGAAACCAGTTGCTTTGCATATTGAAAGCTAACGGCGCTCTGTTTTTGTGGTAATGGCGCTCGAAGTTCTCCAACAGCCATTCGTAAATAGTTTCTTCGTCCGCTTGTGGGAAAACGCATTGATCCAACATTGGGCAGTTTCCTCCCAACCCGTCTTCGGTGTGCAGTGTGTTCAAAGGTATTTCCCAAATTCCTTTACGAAAATTACAATAATTACACTTATGTAAACGTTTTTCTCGTTTTTGTTTACCAGGATACGAATGTAACGGGCAATTCTCAGACCTGCATTTAAATGGGATGTTGTATTCCATTGTGAAGGGCCAAAGAGGAACTCTGGTAGGCGGAGGAGCCATCGATGAGTCATAGAGGAACCCGTAATCATTCAGCATCTGCATATGAAATCACAGAAAAAAAAGGCAAAACGCAAAACATAGTGATAAGCGCTCGAAATGATACAATGATTCCTATCTAGGTACCTTAAAAGCTTACATCGAACTGTTCATTGCCCCCTGTCTTCAAGTAGGGAGCCCTCATTCCTAAGATCTCCTCTTTCGGGATTTCTGCGTATCGAACGAGAATTTCTCTCATGCCGACCATTTCCATCGTCCAATTTTCGTACGATCCTTTGAACCAGAGACTCTCTGGTTTGGCTCGACTGTTTATATATAAATAAAATAATTTAAAAAAAACAAAAAAAAAACTATCAAGTACCTGATGGAATTAAGTGCAATTTCGTGTCCATCACTGTACAGTTTATTAACGTAATGATAATTAGTGTATTCGTGCGACATGAAAAAAGTAGCTGAAATTGGACATCCGTTTGGATTCGTTCTGTTCCTACCGAGTACAGCATTGTACTGCGGATAATTGAGCAAATTGACAGCACCGCTGAACATGAGCAAAATCATCTGCGGCACTTCTTCGGGTGAAAGGTTATCGGGAGTTCTAGTGCCATCGTTGCTACAAAAACAATCGGGTAACGTACACGCGCTCGGATCACATTTTTTCGCTGTATAAGGATCGTTTGGATCGATCGTCGGAGCTGGAGTCGTTTCTGGTGAATTAAATACGATAAATTTAATTTAATTTAATTGAAATTTAATTTTTTTTTAGGGTTACCGTAATCTACCGGTCCGCACGTAGCTTCTTGTTTAAAAGTACATAATTTTTTGATGTCGTCGAAGAGAAGTCCAGCTGGACACGACTGTATAAAGGGTTCGTTGTTATTGCAAGTATAAAAACGTCGACAAAACTCCGGATCGGCGAATAAACCGTTGGGGTATGGACAAATGTAACGTCCACGTCTGACAGTTGTTTTGTTTGATTGACAGTGAGTTTTGTCAACTGTAAATTTAAAAAAACAATTGCAAAACTCTGAATTGAATGAGAATAAATTTGTATTTGCATTCATCATTAATCATTCATTAGTATACGATTTTTATCGAGGAATGATCTTTGTCCTTGGATTGACAATTTGAATTTTAAAGTTTTCTTTCCAAGTTTTTTGACATGAATATTTTATGAAGTTTTTCTCACTCCCCCAATATATGCTTATTTGTTTACAATTTAGGTCAACGACTTAAACCTTTACTCTCAGTCGCGGCATAAAAAAATATGATGATAATAGCAAATAAAAGTATTTGCTGAGGATATAACTTGAGATATAAACAAAGAGTGTAATTAAATGGAAAAAAAAATCAATTGACCCGGACGTGATTTGAACACGCAGCCTTCTGATCTGGAGTCAGACGCGCTACCGTTGCGCCACCGGGTCGTGCTTTCCTTTGTATTGGAATAAGGTATTTATACGTAGAGTTTTAATGACCGTTAATTCCTTTAGCGGGAATTTTGTGATTTATAGTTGAGTTTTCTAACAGAAAAATATTTTATTTCTGTTTAAAATTTAAAATTTTGTAAAATTAACGCATTGATACTAAAAATAGAAACATATAATAAATGAGGTTAAATTCATATAACATTTAAATGCTAGAAAAAAGTAGAGCATAAAAGGGATTATGTGACAAAGACAATTATAAAACAGTGACTTCTTTGTTTTGTTATTGCTAAATTTAATTAATTCTTAATTTTCAATTTTTAAAATCTTTTTTCCCTACAATTTAGAAACGCCTGTGAACCCGGACCGCTGAACCCTTTGACTTTGATTAATAAAAAAAAATGAAACTAAATGAGAGTGATGAACCACACCCCATTGAAGTTCTATAATCTCACACATTGGACAAGCCAACGACCGTTTAGAAACAAAAATGAAATTTGCTAAAAGTAAGAGTCTTTAAAGACAAAATTAATTTACAATTTTTAAGAAATTAATTTTAAAAATTTATAAAATATTCTTAAAATTTTTTTCTTTACCTGTTAGAGTTACTAGAAGAGCAGTGAGGAGAAGACAGCCAATGTTCCAAGACATCTTGGAGATGTTTGCGTTCTGAAGTGTGATTGCAATCTGCTGCTGTAGAGTCTGACACTTTGTTGCCTAATTCCTATCTGACCTTGCCTCGAAGACCAAGAAGCTCTTTATTGTGCTTCGTGACTACGTCAGGGATGGGCCCAATTGCCTTAAGGCGTTTTAACAGGATCATAGCAAGATCTTAGTCAATGGGACAAAATGTGTAAGAAATTAATTCAACAACATCGAATTTCTTTCATTTTATTTCAAATAAATCACTCGATTTTTGTTGAATTATTGCAGAATCTTCAAACCGTTTGTTTTTGTTTGTGAAGCAAAATGAAACCGAAAAAAATAGACAAAGGGCGAGTAACGGTTTTTGACTAGAGATGCCAGCACGTTATGGTGTTTGATGTTTTACATTTTATCACCAGGAGGATTTGATTTTTATCAGCAACCGAAACTACTGAGAGATCGCCATCAAAGATCAACAGGAAGATCGACATCATGATCAACGCGCAACAAAAATGCAAAGGAAGCGTTTCGATTTTTTACAATAAAATGGAAGGTTCGATTATAAAATTTTAAAGCAGATATCATTTTATAAAAGTTGACATATAAATTTCGCAGATGTTTTCCTGCATAAAAATGTCATTAAAGATCGATGAGGCAGAAGCTGGCAACGAGGGAGACGATTGTAATTGTTCCTCTAATTGTTCGGACGACGAAGAACAACAACCGTTTTTAACCGACGTGCGTATTAAGAGCGTTGTAACTATTTTCTGTGATTATTAATCGTATTTTTTACTTTTATTGTACTTTAGAGTGACGATCCGAGCGATATGTTTGTAGCAGACTTTCTGAAAAAGCTTTCACCGCTAATTAAAATAGGTAAATATTGAAACAATACGGTTTGATGATTTTATTCACTCTTGAGTTTATTATAAGTATTTATTAAAAAAAGTATTGTTAAAAGCAAAAAACTGAGCTCGAAATTGTCATTCACTGAATTTATACGTAAATTCGAATTTTTATTTCCTCAAAATGGCGAAAAAATTGTTCTTTTCCCCCATCCATTGTCTTTCAAGGTTAAAAAGCGGAAAAATTCTAAATTTTCAAAGTATTTTCCCTCGCAAACACATTTTAGAAACCACTTGACCTCCTTAAATATTTAAATCAAACTACGAATCCTGGGAATATAGCACGATGACCGTCATACTCCAAGACGATCACGAGGACCACTCGCAAACCACGTCACACATTCAAAAAAAAATAACCGCTCGAGTTACGACGACTTTTAATCCCTCCCGCCACGTTCAGTGGGTTACCCGTGCTCTGTGTACGAATTCTCGCTCAGCCGTTGACCCATTCCTTGGCGGCGCTGCTTGATCTGGGTCGAGGCTCGAGGGCGGGCAGGAAGACGCACGAGCACAACACGCTAGCCAAGCTACACAAGTGAATCACGCGGGTGTTTGAATGCTGCTTCCCTCACATTACCATGTTTTTCTCCCCTGCATTTCGACCGAATGGAAAATCAGACAAATCTAAGAGACGTGTTTATGTTTGTACAGGTGTTTTTGGGATAGCTGGAATAATCCTCGTCGTAGTCGGAGCCGTTTTAGTTGTATACATGCCTAAGTTAATCAAATCCATCGTACTAAAGGTAAGAAATTTAGTTTTTAGTTTTTAAAAAATTATTTTCTAGCGAAACGGGTTTGAACGGTTCATTTGTTATACGATATTTATTATTCGCAGCCATTAAAAGTCCATTGTGTTATTTTCTCGAGTGTTATTTTTATTTTATCATTCAAATTCGTTTTTAATTACAGGTGTTTTAATTAAACTTTTTATAGGAAATATAAGTGGGAAGTAGGTAAAGTCAAGACACACTTAACCTCGTGTTCTAATTGAGTCTGATAAGCGAGAATGCGATGAAAATATATTTTTATTCTAATGAGTCATAAATTTTAATGGAATTTTTATTGTGATGTTTATTTTCCGTGCGGAATAAATTGAAAAAAAAATTGAAAAAGATATAAAAAAAATTGAAAATAGGATTAAAGGATGTGCATTGTCCCAAAGTCAAGGTAAAATGTATTTCACGTGAAATGAATTCCAAAACCGGTTTATTTATTTATCTTTGAGAAATGAGATCTGCATGTTAATATAACTTTAGATTGTTCTTTTATTATTTTGTTTGTATAGGAATTAAGATAAATAATGATAATTTACTAGGAAGTGGGTTCAGAGCTGTTTTTGTTAATCTCGGGTATACTTCCTCCATTATGACGTCATAGTGTCTCAGTATATTTCATACTTTTAGTAAATTTAGGTTATTTAGTCTGGTTTGTGAGAAATTAATTAAGTTGAGGGGTGATTTTGTAAGGTTTGGTTTTATTTGGGACATCCGGATTCGCATGTCCGCGGGATCTATTTTGCTCACTACCCACTCTCCCTACCTTTTCTAGGTCACTCAAAAGGTAGTTTTTCTTTGTGTTCACTTGTATGAACTGAATTGTGCGTTTGCAACTTTGTATTCCATTCAAAAGTCACTGGCCCTAAAATAAACCATTTTTATTTATATATACCGTACAGTATTTCCCATTTTTATAAAAAAATTACAGGAAAATCAGACCAATTTTCCCCCGAACTTAATTAAAACAGCTCTAAGTGTTTTTTTTTGTTTGGTTTTCTTTCTTTTTTATCTCAATTTTTAAAACAAAGAAGGAAAACGAAGTGTTGTTGGCCTATTTGTTTTGCTTCGCAGGGAACCCACCTAAAGGTCAATGCTACAAATTAATTTCGTCTGGTTACTTGACAGCTGCTGTTTTATGTTGCAGAACGGAAATTCGATTTTGCTTGCTGGTTCAACGTATTTCAAAATCACAAAATTGCATGATGATGAATAATCACGAGTGCAGAAGTGGGAAAATTCCTGCTATTTAGTTGTTATTGTTGTTTCTTTATCTAAAATCTATGTTTTTATGTTTTTACAGAGAGTGGCGTTAGATGAAGAAAATGATTTTTATAAAATATGGAAACATCCAAATTTTCCACTTATCTTTGAGATGTATGTATTTAATATAACCAATTACAAGGATTTTGTAGAACACAAAGCTAAACCAATCGTACAAGAATTGGGTCCATATGTATATAGGTGAGTTTACATCAAGTAAAAACTGATAATTTAATAAACAAACTTTATTTGCAGTCAAATTTGGGACAAAAATCACGTTAAATTTCACGAAAACCACACCGTGTCGTACTTCCAAAACAAAACTTACCTCTTTGAGCCCCAGTTGTCAAGTGGAACACTCGAAGATGTCGTTTACACCATCAACACACCCATGCTGGTAATTAATCTCTCAATATTTTACTTTCAAGCATTTAAATTAATAATTTTTCCACCACTCGAATCCAGGCAGGCGCAGCTATGTTTAAAAATGCGGGACCTGTGCTTAAAGTCGTACTGACGACTGTTTTCTCTGTAACTCGAGAGGCTTTGGTCGTAAACGCAACTGTCAGAGACCTTATCTGGGACGGTTGGGACGATCCAATCGTAAGGGCCTTTCATCAAATCTTACCGAACGCCAGATATCCGTATACACGTTTTGCATATATGTTCAACGTAAGTAACAATAAATTTAATACAATTCACGACTGTGTTGTTTTGAATCAACTTCACAGCTGTTTGCAGCGCCTTTTTTCTAATAAACAAAATTTAAGAGAGAGATCGACCTTGAAGCAGCCATAAAAGATTAATTACTTATTGATGGTTTCAGAGAAATAGTACCCATGATGGTCGCATTGCTGTGTTTACTGGAAAAGATGACGTAACCAAATTAGGATTAATAGATTCGTGGAATGGAATTCGGTTTGTGAATTTATTTTTCTTTTATTTTCATCTTTTCATCTTGTTTTACTTTAACAGGGAAAATACGGCTTGGATTGGTCCAAAGTGCAACAAAATTACAGGAACACGTAAATAAGACTAATTTGTTTATTAAAATTTAATCGTAATTTGTATTTCTCGTTTTTAGCTGGAGATGGATATCCACCTGATAGGAACCACGAAGATCCGATTGTTTTTTACTATCCAGACTTTTGCAGGTAATTAAAATGCGTTTCTATCACAATTCTCTTTGATTACCAATTGATACTCAAAGACTCATCGATTCAGTATGCAATTGTGTATCTATTGTTATTGATATAAAAACGTGTGGCATTTGTAGTACACTTGTAACAGCCGTTCAACTATTAGAAAATTGATCTCTAAATTGATCTGATTTTGTTTAATTTCAATAATTTTATCTTTAATTGCTTTTGCACACAATTATTTCAATTCAATAAAACTGAGGTTTTAAAGTGAGTTGCTTGTAATAATATAATGTTTTATGTTTTTGTTTTAAAAGGAGCTTTATCATCCCATATAAAAAAGAAGTGGATCGCTACGGATTAACTGCTTACCACTACGAGGCTGACCATCGAATGTACGCAAATGCTTCGGAAAACCCAGAAAACGCTTGTTATTGCAATGGAAATTGTCTTCCGTCCGGGGCAGTTAACGTTAGTACCTGTACTTTTGGTAAGTGAATCGCCTCCAGTGTGTAAAATGATTTGATTACATTTTTGTATCTTAGATGCTCCTATTTCCATATCTTTACCGCATTTCCTGTATGGCGATCCTCGGTATTTAGAACAAGTTGTCGGCCTCAAACCCAACAAATCTCGTCACAGTATGTACATAGACCTCGAACCAGTAAGAAAATCAGTTTTGTTATTGTTTCGTAGTTAATAGTGTTTCATTTCAACCAGAAAACGGGAAATTTACTAGAATTAGGCGTACGGTTTCAAATCAACGTCATACTAGAACGAATACCTGGCATTTCGTGAGTTTATTTTTATCAAATAACTTCGTTAACGTTAATTCTTTTATCTTTTTGTTTATAGACAACTTGAACATGTGAATAACACTATTATACCGGTTTTCTGGATCAACCAGGTGTGTTTTTAAACATATCTACTTTACTAATGCGTATTTTAATGAATTTTTTTTTTTTTCCAAAATAGAGAACCGAAATGACCCCACAAATATTGCAATTAATCCGGTTAGGTTCAAAAACAGCTTAT
>JAQIXT010001869.1:0-13195 GCA_034700445.1 Stenotaenia linearis
AAAGTGCACTACTTTCTCAGGTCGAGTAGCGGTAGTGGTAGCGCACTACTTTATTTTGGTAGCGCTTACAACACTGCTTATAATACAGCATTCAATTTAATTGTACATTTATTTCTTTCCTTATTATTTTGTGTTAAAAGAGATTAAATTTTGTTAGTTTTATCTGTAGTTTATCTCTGGATAGCGAAATACTCACTGTCCATACAGGATACTTCAAAACAACTTGAAAATGAGTTGTGATTTTTGACATTATAAATAAATTATTATTATTTAAAGTATAAAAATCAGAATTTGGGTAAATAACATTACTTAAAACAGGAATTTTCACATATCACAAAAGAATTAAATAAATAACCCACTTTGTTTTACGTTTATAATCCAAAATTTAGAATTAAACAGTCTAAGTATATATAAAAAATTAATTATTTAAAATAGTAATTATCAAAAAAATTCTTAGACGTTAGAAAAAAAAGAGTATTGATGTCCTGTCAGATGTGGCATTTTAATTAGGGCACTGGACTTGACTAGTGTGCTGTTCTCAAACAATTTACTGTACTGGGAGAAAGTTGATTTTGTAAATAGTACTAAACGCTGGCGTGCTAAACGAACTAATGTTCGTAATTATTACCACTAATGTGGTAATAATCTTAATGTTCCTGTACCATTTACCATTGAGGCTAAACAGTTATTATCAAGAAGAGAATTCATAACATGACAACAAATTTTGATTTCTGGAATTCAAAATATGGGTTACATTTTCATGATATTAAAAATTTCTTATCACTCATTAAAAAAAAAAAAAAAAACTAAACTTTTTAAATGCAGACTAAATACCAACAAAACTACAATCTAATGAGGGCACAGATTTGACCTTAATTTCCACATGTATCTTATTAATAACCCATTAATTATAATTAAAAATCAAAAATATTGATCTTGGAAAAAAAATGTGTGAAAGTGTTTAGACGAAGCCTAGATGACAATTTTGCTATTATTGCTATGTGTGACTACACTGGTGGAGCTATTTTGCCAATTTAAAAGTTTTAGTTAGACAAAATTCAACTTTTTACATTATTATTGCGTAGTTATATGAAACAAAAAATTTGTTATTATAAACATCCAAAATCTGAGTGATCAAAACAAACTTGTCATTCAAATTTGAATTCAAACTTTCTTTAAATTAGATTTTAAAATCAAATAAATTAATTACTTCTACCAATCAGTGTCTGAAATGTCTAAAATCAAGTTCAATTCATGTTCAAGTTGTTTCAACTTATCCTGTACCGTACAGTAAATTAAGTAGAACCTAACCTGCAATTGAGAAAAATCAAAGTCACTTATTTCCCACGTTTGTTTAGGTCCATGTTGTTTCGGTTTCACTGAATTTTTACTCGTATTTCCCAAAAACAATCAATCAGTTTGTTATGACAACAAGACTGAATTGATTTCTACAACTGTGGCTACTTCTTGTTGTTTACAACTGCTTTCAATCAATGTTGTTATTTTGTTTACAAAACACTGAGAATTACCTAAAATAAATTTAAAACCAAATTCTTCTTTCAAAAACCTCTTCTGCGATCAAAATTCTTTTCACACTTTAATTCACCATTTACTCAACATATTGATTCAACGAACTCAAAAAACTCAATAAATTGACTTCAAAACTTTAAAAAAATAAATAAACAAATTTATATCAATAAAAAAAATCAATAAACAATCATAAATATTGTTTTTTTATTTTTTGTAATAAAATATATATCATTTTCACCATTATGACACACATATGAAATCACAGATATGACAAATCAGAAATTTAAGATATCATTTTTTTTAATTATAAAAAAAGGCTTAAATTCTCAAATTCCACAAAATTCAAGTTAAACTTGGAATATCCACACACGGCATTGAATAAAATGAAACTTCTCCGTCGCTTACGACAGCGAAATGAATCGGAACCGAATCCTTAAATTTAGTTTGTAATGAAACCAATTGATTCAGTGTCGGTGCCGGTTGACAAACACTAAAACCAATCACGATAAATATATAAATAATTTAAAAAAATATAATTTTACTCACCTTGTGACAACCAAGCGATGATTCGGCAGCTTCGTGCCATTTTTTGTAAATTTTTCCGTCGGTAAATAAACGTCGTACGAAATTTTTGGAAGATTTTTCGACGCGCACAAAAATTCATCAACAGTCGTGTGTAGTTTAACGTTGTATTTTGGTTTATTCAGCGATGTCATCCTGCAATTTGTCAATCCCTTCATTTCTTCTTTGAATTCGGCCCAACATCGAGTTTGGGTTTTCGTCGAGTTGAAAAGTTTTGGATATTCTTCTCCTCCTTCAACTTTTTTGTAAGTTTGTTTCAGATAATTACATTTTTTCGTATTAAAATGTACTGTTTGGTCGTTTTGGATCGCGTATAGGTTCACTGAACACATGGACGGCGTCACCGAAACATTCGGTGGCAACAAGTCGCTCGATGGTAGCGGAACTTCAAATTTCCATTTTCCAGCACAATTTGGAAAGTTAATATCCGATAAATCCCTTTTCGATGATGTAGACGCTTCGCAATGCACTTCCGGTTGATTTTCAGATGATAATTTAGTCCTTTTCTCACTTATTTGCGGTTCTAAAAACATAAAATTTGTGTAAAACCAATTCATACGATGAAATTAATCAAATATTAAACCTTTCTCTTCGTAAATACGTCGTTTTAACGATGTACCTTCGGTCTTTATAGCTTTTCGATGCCGAATAACAACATAACCCAGTCGAATTAAGTGTGAAAATGTTTGATATTCTTCTAAACTGCAGTCATTTGTACTTAAAAACAATGTATGAGCTTCTTGAATGCTGATTGGTATATTATTTAACCTTACTTCGAGTTGACTCTAAATTTTATTAACATTTTATTAAAATCAATTTCATTTATTGTAAAAAAAAAAATTATTTATTACCGCTTCCATTAAAAACAAAGCCTCTTCTGGATGTAAAAACTTTTTTTCTTCCATATTATATCCCATCGTATGCCAAAATTTTCCTTTTTGAGTGATCAATTCGATAGTCTTATCTTCCTCGATATAATTAGCAACTGATAGTTCGCCCCTATAAATAAAATTCAATAAATAAATAAATAAAAATTATATCTAACTTCGTAAGTGCAAATTACAGTCTTTGAACTCGCTCTTCATTCAAAGTGTCATTGAATTTCTGATAAAATATCTCCAAAGATGAATTTTCCGTCTTTCCTTTTGAATCTTTATTCGTCACATTTTTACCGGCGCGTCGCCGATTTCCCATTAACTCGGCGCCACTGAAACAAAACAAATAAACTGTAAATTAAACTCTCAATTATTTACTTAAAACAACTCTATTACCTCAGAATTTTTGATCGTTTCGACATTACAAACCACAAAATTTCAAAAAAAATAAAAACAAACCGCAGATTAAAACCATTAAAACAAAACCAACGTGTGTTCAACTTCCGGTTCACTTCCGAACACGCTACGATCAACTTCCAGAACCCTCGCTCGACCTTGAGCGCCATACCCCATTCACAAGTGTGCTGGAAAACGTAACCAATAGCAACACTCATCGCTCGTGTCACACTTAAAACGTAAAGGGCTGATTACACAATATCAGATGATCAACCTTTCATTTTCACATGTTGTTTTTCTTTTTCAAAGGTTCCTCGCTCTGTGATGATGTATAACTTAGGAACTAAACTTTTATCGGCCTTGTGTCTGTTCTGTTTATTTACGAAGAACGGAATTGCAGGTATTATTTCATACATACTCATGTATTTCACTCATTTGCATAATTTTGAATTACTTTTTAGGCAAAAAGATCAAAGCTGGAAAAGAAACTTGGGGATATGTAAATATACGTGAAAATGCAAACATGTTTTGGTGGTTGTATTACTCAACAACGAACGGTAGTTACACCGATGATCCATTGGTCATGTGGTTACAGGTAAAAATATTCAAAAGTTTGGTTTTTTAGTTCTATTAATATGCAAATTGATTTATTTCAGGGAGGCCCGGGTGCGTCATCGACAGGGTACGGCAATTTCATGGAAATTGGTCCATTGACAGTCGATTTAGAGCCGAGAAATAAAACAACTTGGGTAATTTCCAGTTGAATTTAATTATAGATATCGATGAGGAAATAATTATAATCAATTTCTTTTAATAAAGGTGCAAAGTGCGAACGTGTTATTTGTCGATAACCCGGTAGGAACTGGCTACTCATACGTGACCAATGACACAGCGTACGCTAAAAATAATTCACAAATTGCCGACGATTTGGTGCTCTTCCTTTCAGCTTTTTTGAAAAAATTACCCGAATTTCAAGTAAATTGAAAAAATTTCAAAAATCGATTATTTAAAATATTTTTTTTTTAAATTTTTTTTATAGAAAGTTCCATTTTTTATCTTCTCCGAATCGTACGGCGGCAAAATGGCGGCTGGTTTTGCGAAAAAATTACAAGAGAAAATTATTAATAGTTCAATAATATGTAATTTCAAAGGTGTTGCAATGGGAGATTCGTGGATATCTCCAGTCGATTCCGTTATGAGCTGGGGACCGTATTTATACAGCACAGTAATTACTATTTAATTAAAAACAAAAAATAGTAATTTAATTATAATAATAATTCCAGTCTTTAGTGGACAGTGCGGGATTATTAGCCATAAACATGGCGGCTAATCAAACAAAACAAGCGGTCGATTCCGGGGAATTTAAAAAAGCAACGGAATTATTTCAAGAAACGGAGAACGTAGTAAGCAAGGTACGATCACATCAGTTTTATTATTATTACTTTTTTTTAAAAAAGCTGTTAAACATCTGTCGCTGTAATTTGAAATAGAAAATATAATTTCAGCTGTTTATTTGTTTTTTATTATTTACAGGAAACAAATGGCGTTAATTTCTATAATATTCTTAAAAAAGACGACACGCAACTGGAAAATGCGACTAAAGTCTTCAAAGAACGGTATCAAAGTACGTTTTCCGGGTTTAATTCGATGATTTTAATTGCGAAACACTTAATTACGTGAATTGACCTATAATTTAAGGCACTATTAACGAAAAATCAATTTCTTGTGATCTGGCATGACTTTTACTTTACTTAAAACCGGTAATTCCATTATTAAATGTTGTTTCACTTTATTTCAGACGATTTATACAGGTTGCACGTATTAACTTTTCAAGGAGATAAACTAGGGAAATTGATGAATGGCAAAATAAGAGAAAAATTGCGAACTATTCCCAAAAATGTCACATGGGGTGGTCAATCGAGCCAAGTATTTAACGCATTGACTGAGGATTTTATGCTTCCTGTTATTTCAGTTGGTAAAAAAATGTTTAAAAACAATATTTGAATTTTTTATATAAAAAAAAATTATTTTTTTTAATAGTTGAGGAGTTGCTCAATACGACCAGATTATCGGTTGTTGTTTATACCGGTCAGTTGGATCTAATTGTGGATACAATTGGTATGATATTTGTTTTTATAAAATGTTTTTTGATATTTTAAGTTTTTTTATTGAATTTTTAAGGTACAAGTGCGTGGATTCAGAAGTTAAAATGGTTAGGTTTGAAGCCATTTAACGAGTCATCGCGGTCACCTATTCCGATTCCTGGAGATAACACTGCAGGATTTGTGAAATCGTTTAAGAATTTCGCAATGTATTGGATATTGAAAGCTGGTCATATGGTAAATAGGTTAAATGCAGAGTACCACATGTTTTTCATCAAATGTTTTAGGCTTCTACGTTGTATTATTGCCAGTAATGATGACTCATTATGTTTACTTTAAATTCGGTTTTAAACTGCTGACACAACAGCTGGTGGTTTTCAATTTAAAAAAAACAAAAAAACTCTTGAATGAAACCAAAATTTCACTGAGTTAAATGCATTTTTAATTAAGTTAGAAATAAGTTAGGTTTAATTCAATTTTTTAAAATGTAAATTCAATGAGTTGGAATTTTTTAAAATGTAAAATTCAATGAAATTTAGGATTAATTTAATTTAATTTAGGCTCAAATCAATTTTTTAAAATTAAAATTCCTAAAATTTAGTTATTTAAAGTCAAAATTCATTGAAATTTAGACTAAATACAATTTTTTAAAGCAAAATTTAATTTTTAAATGCAAATTTCTTTTAAATTTAGGCCTAACTTTTGATATAAGGTACTAGAACTCATTCGACATTCTAAAATGAACTTCTCTCCTTCCAGGTACCTGCAGACGCGGGTGAAACGGCGCTCAAGATGCTTTCAATGATAACCAAAGGAAACAACAAACCATGACAAAGTTATAAAAACAGATTGCAGTTTTAATTGTGATAATAATTGCCAAAGTTGTACATCAATATTATTTTAAAAAGATTAAAATCTACTTAGACAAATTAGAGTATTTTACAATTTTGTGAATAATTCATTTATGTATATTACAAATGTCATGTATTACAAATATATATAATAATAATTAAATTAATATTTTGTAAGATACTAATTATTTCTTTTACCTTCAATCTGCTCCTGTAATGAGGATAAGTAAATACAATTTCTTCTCCTGCAATGAAGTCAACTAAAGACATCATGGCCAAAATAAAAACTAAAATAAAATCCTGGTTATTTGGCTTTAATTACTGCGATCATTTTAAATTTTCATTAAAAATACAAACAAAATTATGTCAAATAGCCAAATAACCAAATTTCCATTATTCACAATGTTTTCGCCAAACTTCCACACAGAGTTAGAAGTTGGGGACGAATACAGATTCGTCCAACAACATTAGAAAATGCTGTGAAAAGTATAAAATAAAAAAGGGAATAACAATAACACCCACTTGGATTTCGTGCGTGAATTTTTTCTCAAAACTCTAAACATTTCCTCGATGTTGTTTCCACATGTTGTGCCTGCGAAAAATCGCAGTGTCAACAAAATTCCAAGAAATTAAAAACTTACAAAATTAACAACATAATAAAAGATTAACCCAAATTAAAGTGTGGGACTGGCCACAATTGGTGTCAAAGGGTTATAATAAAATTTAAAAAAAAAATTGTTTTATGAATGGCTTGAAATGTGATTTTGATTACATAACGTGAAAAGTGAATTTCAGCAGGTTTTTGTGTAGTTATGTAATACTTTGCAAATTACATAATTTGGCTTTGTATTATGGATTTTGCAGCAAAATACTGTCAGGATGATAACAATACTTGATTTCACTGAAATGAGGTATTGCTTGTATTTAAAAAAAAAACAAAAAAAATATTTGAACTGAATCTATTAAATTTTGAATTAATTTCTTATAATTTATTATTTCGACTAAGGTTTCTGACGAATTGTGCGAAACCGTTTGTATCAAACTTGAAACTATGGACCGAATTTTTTATTGGATATGATTTTGGTAAATCAAACCAAATTAAATTTTGATCAGAAATAAAATTTAACCAAATCATAATTTTTTGGTCATGCAAAATTAAAAACTTTTTTAATTTTCGAAATTAATGACTTCAAAAATAATTACTTTCAAAACCAAGACATTTCCCTTTAAAATTAGGGCCCATTAAACCAATACCAAAAAAAGACACCAATTGTGTCCAATCTCCCATTAAGCTGATCAAATTGTGAATCTAATCCCAACGATCAACTTACCAACCATTTACATCTTTAACAAAATATAAGAAAAAAAAAATCAAACACTTTATTAGTCACAAAACCATTTTCTTTTCATATCAAATCAAGCAAACATTACAATGAGAAATTTCCAATACATACCTTTTGTTTTATATTTGTACTTAATCCCTCTTTTGGGCTCAAAAACAATAATTTCATAATATTTTTCCCACTTTAAAATTTTACATTCACTTCCTACCTGTTTCAGTTTTAACAGGTTGACATAAAGTGAAATCTGCTGAACTTCATTTTAAAATAAAAGAAAACAAAAAAAATGGAAATTAAAAAAAGGAAATTAAAAATATACACAACTTTTCACATTACCATCATTTTACAAATTTACTACAATTAAATACTGAGATAAGGGGAAAATGTAGTTGAAGAAAAGGTAGAAAACAATAACCATTCAGTAAACCTACCTGGCTCATCAATTTAAAGGGAGCAGCTATTCTTAAAAAAAGAAATTAATTTTGCACGAACCGCTTTTCATTTAAAATTAAACCGTTATTGTATTAATCGATTTTCCGTTAAACCAAAAGTTCAAACGTTAAATTGAATTTTGACAATTTTTCATGTCTCCTACCTTTAAGAATATGAGAGGCCATTAAAGGATCATCCTTTTAAGACAACATGCACTGCTTTAAACACACCGGCAGCGAATTTATCAAAATGTCTGACAGTTAATTCATCTTTCTAGTAGAGTTGTGTACGGACGGAACGTCACAGTGCCTCACAAGTGAACTGGAAAGATCACAAAATGGATTCTTCCAACAAAAAATTTATTCACGCCACCGAATGTGTTAAAAGGAGTGCGTAGTGTGAACAATACCTTAGACAAACAGGAAAAGTTGCCAGAACCTGTGTTATGGATCTTTATGCATTTAAATTATTCCAATAACAGACAAAATTTAACAAAATTTTCATTTGCGCCATTTTTATCGATAATCAATCGTTTCATTAAAAAAAAACAATTTTGTCTGCTATTTAAGTACGTTACCTACAATTAAATCTCTATTCTATCAATTTCATATATAAAGAATAAAGACAAAAATTCACTACGTACATTCATCAACACATTAATATCAAATTAGGCCTAATTGCGCGTAGTAGCTCATTAAAAACAACAATTTCTTTCATATTTTAAACTCAAGTGGCTACCTTCATCTAAATCTTGGCTGACCCATCATCGGAGGGACCATCATCGGCGGTCCCGCATATGCCATTTGTGGATTGCCATAAGGGCCCATCGAACCGTGCGAAGGGGCCATACCTGTCAAAACAAACGCAAAATTAACAAAATAACAAAAAAACTCGAAAAATCCCAAAACAAAATTTTTTTAAAAAATAAATAAATAAATAAATATAAATTTCAACTTTTTTTTTAATTTAAAAAAAAAAGTTAAGCGTACTTACAATTAATCTTGGGTCACATTTTATATTTAATCCTTACCTTGTGGCATCCCCATAGGAGGTCCCATCATGGTCATACCGTTCATGGTAACCGGGGGCATTTGTTGCGCCCCGACCATTGGTCCACCCATGCCGGTTTTGAGCATGGGCGGCGCGTTCGTCACTACATTGCTACCTGACGACCTTAATTGATATTTCTGCATTTGAGCGCGTCTTTCCTCCTAAATGAACGAATGAGTGAATAAAGTTTGGTTTTGTGGTTTTTTTTGAAATTTTTAACCAGTGAGATGTCTTCTTCAGGATGCATAATTTTGCTGGATGCACCGGTTGCTCCAATCATCGTTGTCTTCTTGACCGTCGAGTCTGCTGAAATAATCGCCGAGGTCTTGGTCGATGTGTTGCTCGGAGTCGTGGCTGGAATTTTGAAGTTTGGAGTTAATTTTGATTAGTTTTTGATTTTGGGAAATAGAAGGATTGGAATGTGTGAAGTTAATCGGTTTTTAGGTGTCTAAATGCGAGTTTGTCGATATTTTATTTTTATTTTGAACGTTTTATGGAATTTTGTGCTTTGAAAGTGACGTTTTGCTTTAAAAAGGATCTCATTTTGCATAAAAATAAACGTTTTGAGAATAAAAATAGTAATTTTTCACATTCAAATGCAATTTTTTGAGTTAAAACGAACATTTTTAACATTAAATAAACAATTTCTGTATAAAAAAAAAAATCTTTCACATACAAACGCACATTTTCCACCTTTCTAAACACAATTTCACTCTTCACACCTCCAACAGACCAATCCACGTTAAACCCAATAAAAACCACACCATCAACCTTACATAATAAAAAATAAAAATCACCAGTCATGTTCCCACTAGAACTCGGTGCACTACTATAAGACGCTGGAAACGCGTTCTTCATATCTGCATTGGACAACAACGGCTTGAAATCCGCACCAACCGGTGGCGCGGACAACGAAACCTGTCCTTCGGCAGCCGCTGCCGGAAACAGCGGCTTGTTCGGTGCAAGTCCGGGCTGCGAACTCGACGCCGAATTCATCCCGTTCTGAATGGTCACCTGAGGCGGCATCATGGGATTCATATGACCCATCATAGGCATCCTAAAATTTAAAAAAATTTCAAAATTTTTCAAAAATTAACAAAATTTTAAAAATAAAATTTTTTTTTACCCCGGTCCCATGAACGGTGGTAAATTTCCCATGGGCGGTGTCATTCCCATAGGTCCAATAGGTCCCATCGTCATTTGACCCATTGGACCTAACATGGGTCCCGGTTGCATAGGTATCACTGGCATGCCGAGCGTTGTGGGAGGCATCCCGGCAGGCATACCGGGCATCATTCCTGACATGGGGCCCTGATTTGTCGCCATGTTCGGCGGACCGTCCAGTTTCGGCCGTTTCATCACAGCAGGAATATCGTCGTCGTCGTTTTGTGGAACTAAAAAAAAAAAATAAAAAAATTAATTTGTCGATTAACCAATAAGAAATTAAAAAATTAAACACAATAACTAATAAACCTAATTATTCAATTACATTATTTATAGCTACAAAGCCATATTTTTTACGACTCAATAATTTTAATTGACCATAACGTGGGCTGTTGTATTAATGCGTTTTTTATGAGGAAATTACGGCTGTTTTTATATTTTGATAAGAAATTCCAATTTTTACGCCCTTTTTGGTAACAAAAAATAACAAATAAATTTTCCGCATTACATTTTTCGCCTCCTTGTTTAAGTCTTTCGTGTTCTTTTAAATCTTCGTCGGGAATTCCTTCCATTCCGTAAATTTCAATGTCGATGTTGTTTCTGTTCGGCAATGCATTTGGTACCTTATCAATTGTTTCTTTATGAACCTGGAATTTAAATGATTTTAATCAATTTCGTTGATTTTTTTTTAAATGTTTACGTACCTGCATGCAATGAATGGCTAAACCTGGTCCGGTATAAAGTTTTTTATGACAGTTGTGACATTTGAAATGCTTCGCTTTCTGATGTTGTATTAAAATTTTTTCGTCGTCAAATTCCCGATTGCAGTACCTGGATGATTAATTAAGGAAAATGAAATAGAAAATAAGCCTAACTCACTCGCGACGTCTTATTTACACATTTTGCAAAGTGATCAATGTTAATTTCGCTTTTTGCGCTTTATCAAAAGCTTTTGTAAAGGATACCAGCACCATGGCTTTGTTTGCTTCTTTTTCTTGCGACCCATTTCTTCGAAATCTCCTTATAAACGGACACAAAACGATAGCAACAAGAGGAATTAATAAAATGGCGGCAACCTGTTTTTTTTATCTCCCAGAAGCCCCAGCGGCAAGCGTCATAACAACGCACTGTGTTTATAATTTGAATTTAAAATTTGTTCGTCGCATGTGAGATTAATAATTCATTTGTAGTAGAAATATATTATAAAGAAGTTTTATCTTGGTTGCTAATTATGAAGTGGCATGAATGATAAAAGTAATGGCGGCGTTCTTATCTCTGTCATGGCGCGAAATTTGAAATTAAACAACAGGCTTATTCGCTTATTTCGTTGTGTTTCGGGTCGGATGTCGTTGATTCATCCTAGAATGCACTTTTGAAACACTCGTCTTTGATTCGCTTTTTTCAATTTTAATTATTTTGTCTTGAGTTGCGTCCATTTCTATCGATTTATCGATTATTTATACGATTTCGTTATCTGTCTCAGTGATGATTTTATCGATTTTTTCATTGACGTTCGACAAAAAGTTCTCACAATCTTTCGTTATTTCCGTTTTTTTCGTTTTCTATTCATGGATTAATCAATTGCTCGTTAGCTGCTCTGTGATGCACCACGCATCGCTGCCCGTCGGCTGCTCTGCGAAACACCACCCTTCGCTTCCCGTTGACTAAGCTTCCATGCTTCGAATTTTCGTGTGAAATCTTCGCAATTTCGATTTTTTTCTGTACATTAGTGGTTTGTGCACTTACCAGTTCACAAACAGTATTGTTTTGATTTTTCACTTCAACTTTCACTTGATTTGTTTCAAAATTGATAGATTTGAGAGATTTATAGGATTTATGGAATATAAAAAAACTCGCTGGCGTCGGTAGACAAATGGTTAGAGCACTTGCCACTGGATCTAAGCAAGAATAAATAAGAGACATGTCTCTTATCTATTCTTGATCTAAGTGATGTGTGTTCAAATCCAATGAAGGTTGGTGATATTTTTAAACAAGAAAAATATTTCTCAGAGAAATTAGCTATATATATATACAAGTAGTATTTAAAAGATTTTCTATGTCTTTTGCACAGTTGTCTAATGGTAGGTTCACACTGAGCCGTAACGTAAGGAAACGTAGCATTATTTTGAAAATTCACTCCCAACCCGAGGAAAATCCAATTAGTATAATGATATAGTTTGGGTTTGTTGATTTTTAATTTTAAACCGGAGATGGGACTCTGTTTTGTTTTTGCATTGCGATTACGCATCATTTTATACAACTGTGAGGAAAAGTTTTATTTCAATTTTAAATTTCGAATTTTGTAGCTCTATATTGAAATTATGCAATTTCTACCAAATTTCTGAATTTTTCTGTAATAATAATGGAATAATAATCAAAAAGTAATCAAAATTAAGAATATTCTGAGGATGTGGATTTCGATGAGTTTTAGATTTAAAATTTTCAATAGTTTATACATTGATAAAAGTGCAAAAGTCCAAAACTTGCTTCCCTTATTAAGTAAAAATTGAGCTGAACTGCACAACGACAGATAAAGACAAGGCAATTATGTATGAGAGAAAAGAGAAAGGGTGTAACATACGGGGAGACCAATGTGTATAAATGGACGAGTTGGGATAGACAAAGTGTTACAGTACACTAAAGATTGAATTTTACTGTCATTGAAATAAATTTAATTAAATTGATTTAAATTTTATTTAAAAAACTGTCAATAGGGATACAATGTTCACGTTTCACTTAAAAGATTCCAACAAATTATAAACGGCATTTTTATTCTACCATTTCTTCCACTCGATTCCTTCGGGTGGTTTCATGTCGACCTTCTTCTTCTTAACGTCATCCCAATTCATACTCAACACAGTTCCGCCAGATTC
>JAQIXT010001870.1:0-13194 GCA_034700445.1 Stenotaenia linearis
ATTGAAAAACCAAACCTAATCCATTATCCCTGAACTGTGGCATTTCTAGATGATCAATAAAACGGATTTTTCCTCTTCTCACTCCAATAAACATCTTCGGCTTTTATAATCATTAACCCTAAAAAAATGAAAAAAACGAAATTATTCGACGAAATTTCACAATTCAATCAAAATGATTGAGTAAATGATTGATAAAACGTCGGTAAATCTATCTACCAACTGCACCGATTATTTTTAATTGAAAAAAAAATTTTTTTTTGAATTTTTTCGATTTTTTTACCTGTTTTTTTTGGTTCGGTTCCAACCGGTTGTTATGTTGACGCAGACATTTTGACAAAGGCCGTAACGAATGAAAAAAAGGTTTCGGTAATAAAATAAGCGCCAAGATAAGCAGTACTACAAAGATAAATAGTGTTATGTTGACTCAGGTTTCATAAAACGGATGGCAAATAATAAAATGCATTTATCGTTTGCATGCCTTCGTAACCAAATAGGCCTAATTTCTTCCGCGTTTGCTCAATGCACGTTAAAGAACGTTTTCTGAAATGGAAATTAAAAATTTTAGTCGAATTTTTGGAAAAACGAGGGATTTTTGAGAGACGTTAAAAGTTACTCGAAAATGGCGTCGACCGTTTTTCGGGTTCCAGTTCAGTTGTGTAATGGGGAGAGTGACGTCGGTGCGCGTTTACAAGTGGACTGGAAGTGGTCTTTTTGTGGTTTTGGATTTGAATTTAATGATTTTTTGTTGTTGTAGCTTTTGGATTTAAATGCTACGTTTGCGATACAAGCAAGAGTCCGGTCGGTTGCCAGACCAATTCACTAAACGAGAGTTTTCTCAAAGAATGCGAGGACGAACATAAAAATGTACACCCGATAGAAGGTTTTTTCTGCCGTAAGATAAATCAAGTCGTGGAAAAGTTGATGGGTGGTAAGAACAATAACGTGGAAGCAAGTTTAAATTGAAAAATTCAATTTTCCTTTCAAAAATTCCAAAAAAAATGCAAAATCGAACCGAAAAAAATTGAAAAAATCAATTTAAACTCGCTGATGCAAACCAAAACCCTTGAAATAACGTAAATTTCAAGTTACGAGGTCAAATAAACAGCGAGAAATTCAGAAATCGAGTATACTTCCGAGCTCAAGGCCGTTAATTTCAAACAGAATCAATTCGACCAAAGCATCATGGGAAAATGACAAAACATGACGTCATAAGATCGATAAAAATGGCGAATTTGATGAAAAAAATTGGAAAAAATTAGAAAAAAAATACAATTTAATCAGAATTTCTCGCTATTTAAAGCCAACAAAACAAAAATACTTAAAAAAATTAATTTTTTTCTAGCTACCGACGACCGCATCGTCCGTCAATGTGGCTGGGAACCTACACACCGAGACTGCTATGGCCGCGCCGGCTTCGGAAGCCGCATAAGCGTGTGCACGTGCTACTCGGAAAAATGCAACTCGGCTCTAAATCTTCCCATTAACTGGAAACTCATTTTGATCACCATCGCTGCGAGCGTCAGCTTGCGCCAACTGCTCTAGAACTCACTCGACCCCATCCACTCTCGGCTCGTACGCCTAGTATTGTTTTATTCCCAGGGAACTTTGCATCGACAGACCACCAACCCTCCCATCTTTTGCCTCGACGGGAGGGACAAATCTGGACCAGTCGCTGCCGTCGTCATTTCTCAAAACACTGCCACGCTGTGGTTGGTTCAGATTGGGTGTAGCCATGCCTGGGTGTCCTGTGTGTGATCTCATATCGGGATTGTAGCTTCTAGGACAAAGAAAAATTCAGAAAATCTAGAAATTTATTGTAGCAAATACCGAATTTTTGGTTTTAAAAAAATACGAAATATAATTTTAAATGATTTCTATAAAAATAACAACAAACACATTGTAAAAAGTGTAAAAATGAGAGGGTTATTATGATTATTGTAATTTTTTTTTCATTTTATTTGATTTTATGTTTGGATTTTCAAATTTTCGAATTTTGAAATTTTTGGACAACAAATTTAGGGGTTAAATAAGAGAGTTGGTATTTTTTTCTTCTCGTGTCAGAATTCTAGAGAATTAAAATGAAAAAAAAATTTAAAATTAAAAGTGGTGTGTGTTAATCTTGTCTAAGGCCACAGTGAGAATGATATTTTACTTGTTATTACATTCCTGTTAAGATTCATTATATAGTACTTAAAAAATAATATAAAAAAATAATAAAAAATGACGACATCAAACATTAAAAATTCTCTTTGTGGCCTTATGAAATTTGGTGTAGAGAAGTTTGGGTCAATTGTATTATAGTTGAAATAGTGTAAAATAGGTCATGTTTAAATGGATGTTAATATCAGAAATTTGGTTTTCGCATTTATTTTTCTTTCCCGTCCTTTTTGAATGTACTTATCACAGCATTGTTACTTAATTTTGCGATTTTATAATTTTTTTTTTTAAAAAAAAATTTTATTTGATTTTTTGTTTCTTCTGTTGTATACGAATCTTAATGAGTGTTCGCAGAATTGAAATTTATTTTGTTCTTCCGAAAAGTCGCCGAATGCCACATTTTGAATTTTGCGTGGTGCCTTGTTAATTAAGGAAAGTAAACAGAAGTTACAATTGTCCCCGGTTATTGTATAATCCCATTCCAGTGCACCGTACTTGTAGTTTGTGATTTTTTTTTTTTTTTTTTGGTTTTTTGATTTTTGGAGTTTTGTTTTGTTTTTGATTTTGATTTATTTCAGTGTTTATTAGGTGTTGAAAATTTATTATATAAAAAAATTAATAAAATGAATAAAAAAAAGTTAAAAGAGAATGGTGGAGTTTCTTTCATCGTATAATAAATGTTAATAGAAACCATCAAGTGATTTAAGGTGAGGTCAATCTGATATTGTTGAAGAAGTAATTGGAATTATCGTCATCGATTTATTTGTAGAGGTCCACACAACATTACAGGTGTACATTTATCACATACATTATACAATGTCTAACGTATGCATACAGCAACTGAAATTCCTTCCGAACATACTTTTAAATCCATCACACTTACATTCCATTTAATACACTTTTCAACAGTAAATTCAGTTCCCTCACAGCGCAAACCAGTGAAAATATAATAATAATTTCCTAAAATCATATATTTGAATTTCATTACTCTTTTCAATATTATTACAACTTACTTTTTTTATTTTGTCCAAATAAACCGTTTCTTGCAATCCCAAATGCGCCTTGATGGAATCCAATTGTTTTGCAAATGACGTTCGCATCGTTTTTCGCCCATCCCCTTCCACACAATGGCCGCCATGCAGCTTGATAAAAGATTTCTACTTCTCCTTTTATATTGTCACCATCTTGCTCGATGTTTGTTAATCGAACTAGGTCTATAAAATGTGAGATAACTGTAAATGAATCATAAAATACATTGCTATTGTACTAACCGTCACAAAAACTAGATGTAAAAAGCAATAAGAAAGTAAATGCAGATTGTATTGAGTATCTCATTGCTTGAAAATGAATAGAAACTAAAGATTCGTGAGGGGAGCGTCTAAAGAAATGGAAAATTTCCGGATGTAACTTTAAATTCCCCAGTTATATATCTCAATGAACGACATTATCTAATAAGATTGATACGTTTGATCTGCTTTGACATTTCTGCACACTTTGACGTTTCGTTTAGAGATGATGAAGCAGAATTTGCAGTAACATAAATATATTTCTTGTTTAATCAGGCTGTGAGTAAGTGTAGGAATTTTCTTGTTTCTCGATGCAAAGTTTGGTTGATGTCGAAAAATGTGAGTGAGTGGATGTGCATAGTGAACTATATAGATACAGAAATGCGAGTAAACAAAGAAGATATTGCTTACAGTCACAAGCAGTTACAGTGGCAATATGCAAACTGTCATCAACTAAAAACTTAACGTAGTACAAGAAACTTTGCACAGGCTAAAAAACTGTAAACTGCATTATGGTATATCGCTATAGCTCTTCTCCGTAAAATATAATGGAAGTGCTTAACCTAACCTGTACTACAATAATTCTGAAAGATCGCATTACCGTACAACAAAAGCAATGTTAAATGTGAGATCAAATGTTATTGAAGGAAAAGTCGAGATTATTATCATCAGTTTATTTGTAGAGATCCATGAAATGTTACATACGTACATTCAACATAAATTATACAACATCTAACGTTTACACACAGCAACTGCAATTCCGTCCGCACATGTTTTTAAATCCATCACGTCTACATTCCATTTCTCACAATTTTCAACACTAAATTCAGTTCCCTTACAGCGCAAACCATCAAAAAGGTAATAATAATTTCCTAAAATCACATATTTTATATTTCATTACTCTTTCCAATATTATTACAACTCACTTCTTTTCGGTTGTCCCATTAAATAATTTCTTTCACAATCAACTGCGCCTTCGTGGAATCCGACTGTTTTGCAAATGACGTTCGCATTGCTCTCTCCCCATCCTCTTGCACACAATGGCCGCCATGCAGCTTGATAAAAGATTTCTACTTCTCCTTTTATATTGTTACCATCTTGCTCGATGTTTGTTAATCGAACTAGGTCTATAAAATGTGAGATAACTGTAAATGAATCATAAAATACATTGCTATTGTACTAACCGTCACAAAAACCAGATGCAAAAAGCAATAAAAAAGTAAATGCAGATTGTATTGAGTATCTCATTGCTTGAAAATGAATAGGAACTAAAGATTCGTGAGGGGAGTGTCTAAAGAAATGGAAAATTTCCGGATGGAACTTTAAATTCCCCAGTTATATATCTCAATGAATGACACTATCTAATAAGATTGATACGTTTGATCTGCTTTGACATTTCTGCAGACTTTGATATTTTGTTTAGAGATGATGAAGCAGAATTTGCAGTATGAGTATAAATATATTTCTTGTGTAATCAGGCTGTGAGTAAGTGTAGGAATTTTCTCGTGTTCTTCGATGAAAACTTGGTACGTGTAGAAAAATGAAGAAATAACTATAACTGGAGTATAATTTGTTATACGTAATATATCTTAATTCATTTAATACCGAAACAATACTTAAAGTTATAATTTGTTATTATGAAGTTGTAAAACACGAGTACATACATTGGAGCAATGCAGAGAAGCCGCTCGATGCCAGACGTGGAAGAGAAAGACTAAAGTCAGGCAGAAAAGCCTAACGTTTATTAAAATGGACCACTTATACAAGTACAAATATAATTAATATCAGCTTTAAACTTGGCCAATGTGGCAATGTCTGTGATTTGTTATTCTCCACTTCGTATGAAATTTAGCAAATAAAATCTTAAAAATTGAATTATAAAAATTATAAAATTAAATATCTCAAAGCTTGTTTTGTAGTAGCGCAATCTTTTGCTAAAGACTTCAAAGTCCATCTATATAAATAAACATATTGAAATTAGATATGCACTTTTTGTTCGATAAAAACTTTATTCATATCATTCTTTCACACTAATAATAATTCCATATCAATTTCATTTCCCAATTCATTTCCTCGATCAGTGTTTGAACCTTAATCTTATCTTCATCTAATATCGCACGCGAAGAAATCTCAAAATACCATAAAGAACTAAGAGATTTCAGCAATTCGCACAAAGCTTCGCCACTAAACGCTCCACAGTTGAAAAAATATATAACTTCTAGGCATTTAAGAGGATTATCTCTTAAAATATCAAACATCACTTGATTTGTGAATCTGATGAATGATGAGATATACAAATGTGACAAAAGACGACAGTTGACCATTAAGTAGAAGAAATCATCCAACGCCAACAAGTTATAATTATCATAAACTGTCAATTTGCATAAATATTTAAACGGAATGTGTTCTGATGTTGCAAGATACAAATCACTATTCTTTTCCATGACGATCTGAATTTGGAACTCCTCCAACATCGGACATTCGTTTCCGACGATTTTAATACAGTCAGAAGAAGCCAGCAAGGTGAGCTTTGTCAATAAATCATGATTAAAGGCGTCAACAATGTATCCAAAGTAACTATCACTTGTGCCAGTGCATGTAAGATTACGTAAGTTCGGAAATAAGCTTCCGATACGACATACGTCTAAATCGTCTAAATCGACTTCTATTGCTTCAATTTTAAATTTTTGATCACCAAATCGATTGTCAGGTGAATCGACAATTATTTTTAGGATTTTAGGCCAATTTATGGAGAAAAACCTCTTTAAATGGGGTAGGCATTGCAGGGCATTTAAACTCCCTGCCATGGAGAATGTAAATGGCAAGGTTAAATCGACAAGTTTTTGCGGCAAATGATTTGGTCCGTCATCAGTAATGTAATAGCAGTCGAACAAATTCAGAATCTGTAACTGGGGACAGTTTCTGCCGATGATTTTTAAATGATCATCGTTACATTTGCTTTCGCTTAGATCCATTTGCAGAATGTTCGGATTGTTGATGATAATTGAATCAATGTAACATAGGTGTTCCTTCAAACATACACTTTGTAGATTCTAAATTTTGATTGATAAAATTAATATTAATTAATGCCAAATCAATTTACTGTTATAAGAACTTACTTTACAAAGCCTGTTTATTAGGTCCACGGTTCTGTGCGGGACCTGGTCGTAGTAATGTAACTTGTAGGTTGCTTTTGTTCTGTAGTGAAAGAAAAGATCCGTGGAAAGTGGCGGTGGTTGTAAATTGGGTGATTTCCGAACTACTTTTGTGTAATGATCGACGCTTTTCTTATGTAAATCGTTGATTAAATCTAAAGCTGTAAAAGAAAATAAAAATAAGGAAAATAAATAATATGAAAGAGAAATGACCATGTCGTAACTTACGAAGATCCTTAGCTGCATTCTGAAGTGTATCTAAGTTTTGATGCACAATTTCCAAACACAATATCTCCAATTTAGTTGCTGATTTCCTTCTTGGCATTATTCCGGTTCAACAGATCTTAATTCCTATGATAGACGAACTGTTCTAGGGTTGTAGTCGTCATGTCTGTTGTATTACGTAACTAGCGATGGACGGAGCTATTATTACGTCACTATTCGTGTTGTGTGTTATCAAAAACAATTTGATTGGTTGTTTTTTCATCTGGATGGAATATTTAATGTTAGTCACTAACACTTAGAGTCCTTCAGGAAATTTTATCACATTTTCTTCTGACAAAATGCTAGTTGATTTTTCTTGCCCAGAGAAACCACTAACCCCAGCCAGATTTGAACCTGGGGCCTTAGGATTCAGAAGAGAGTGCACTAACCATTTGTCTGAAGACACTGGTTAAATACAGTTGAATTTTATTCAATTTTTAATACTCACAAATGATATATGAACCTCAATATGAACCCATTACAGTCAGGAAAATGAAATAAAAGTAAAAATAATTTTTAAAGTTACCTACCGATTTAAAATTAATTTTTAATTAAATTTCTGTGAACTATTGGGTTTTTTTTTTTTAATTATTATTTTTTTAAAAATTAAACATTGAGAAATTCAAAATATTGTAAATAAAACTGTTTTAAAAATTTGTTATTTTAATAAAAGTTAGGCTTTTCTGCCTTCTTGAGTCTATTTCCCACATGGCGTAGAGCGGCTTCTCTGCCTTGCTCAAAAAACAAAAAAAGAAAAAGAAAATCTAAGTTACCTACCAATTAAATATCTATTTTTCAGTTAAATTCTGTGAACTTTTATTTATTCATTTTTATTTATTGTTTTATTTTTCTCCTTTGAACATGATCATTTGATTTTAAAAAGCAGTAGGGACATTTTGGAGCAATGCAACTACTTTTCTGCCAGAAAAACTTAGTCGTAATTCCGAAGAGACGAAAGCCCACCTTTTCCGCCAGAAAAACTTAGTCGTAATTCCGAAGAGACGAAAGCCCACCTTTTCCAAGTGTTTAGACGTCACGAATCACATGCTCTCTGAAGGCTATATGTAGTCACGATTTACCCACCTACTTCCTCCTCCTAGTAGTAGAATTAGAATGTCGCAGTTGCTATTTAATTGCCTTCGTCGCATTTGCTCTGCGAGCTCACTTTCACAGACCCCGAAAGCATTTATCAACTGTTTAACGAAAGCCTTGGAAATTTAAGGATTTATAGGATTTAAGAATCCATTATTATTATTATATTTATATTTATTATTTAATGTTAGCATAATTTCTGCTACAGAAAAACCACCAACCTCGACCAGGTTTGAACCTAGAACCCTTGGGCCCAGAGGTGAGTGCGCTAACCACCGGTCCACTAGCACCGGCCACATAATAGAAAACCAACCTTAACCTTATTCTTAAACTTTTCCAGTGTATATTTAAAGGTTTACACTTACAATTAAAACGAACTTTCATTAAAAGTGACATCAATTATGATGTCAAAAAAAATAATTTAATTTTTATTACATTTACACCCACATATACTACATCTAACGTTTACACACAGCAACTGCAATTCCATCTGAACATGTTTTCAAATCAAAGACGTTTGTATTCCAATATCTACATTTCTCTATGGAGAATTCAGTTCCAGTACAACCCAATCCATAGAAAATATAATAAAAATTTCCTAAAAATTTATAAATCTTTATTTAAATGCTTTAAATATTTTAGTATTATAAAAACTTACTTCTTTTGCTCTGTCCCCTTAAATCATTTGTTTTACTCTCAACTGCGCCTTTATGGAATCCGATGGTTTTGCAAACTACGTTCGCATCACTTATTGACCAAATTCTCGCACACAGTGGTCGCCACATAGCGTTATAATAAATTTCTACATCTCCTTTTACGTTATCACCTTCTTGTTCGATGTCTGTTAACCGTACTGCATCTATAAAATTTAGTTTGACATTAATTAAGTTGTAAAATAAAACCATTGCTATTGCTATTGTACTAACCGTCACAAAGACCCATTGTTAAAAGGAGGAGTAAAAAAGTAAATGCAGATTGCACTAAATATTTCATTGCTTGAGAATATGTAGAAACTAAATGAGAGGGTGTAAAGAAATGGAAAATCTCCGAAAGTAACTGGTAGTCCTTGAATTCCCCTGTTGTATATCTGATGTTTGATAAGATTGATACATTTAATCAGCTTTGAACATTTTTCCATACTTTAAAGATGATGAAACAGAATTTTGTGTACTATTTTCTGTCAGGTTGTGAGTAACTGAGGAGTTTTATTATTTCTCAATGAAACATATTGAAATTGATTTTAATTAATATTATAATTTGCTATTTACTATTTAGAGCAAGGCAGAGAATGTTTACACACAGCAATTGATAACGGTGTTATGAATTTCTCAAAACTGATTGTATAAATTTGTAATGGCATTGACGAGATCGCTAAAGATATGTTTATTAAACAGAATTTTATTGAAAATTGCCTCGATTCATCCGTACAAACATTCAACGTTTACAAACTGCAATTGCAATTCCTTCTCGGCAGGTTTTTACATCCATCACATCCTTGTTCCAATAATAACAGTTTCTAACGTCCTCTTCAACTCCACTGCATCCAAAACCCATATAAATATAGTAATAATTCCCTAAAATTAAACCAAATTCATTTACTTTCCCTCAAAACTCAAACAAAAACATCATCGATTTACTTTTCTTATTTTGTCCATACAAATCATTTATTTTCGCATCCAGTGCACCTTTACTAAACCCAATTGTCTTGCAAACAACATCTGCATCTAATTTCCTCCACTCTCTCGCGCACAATGGCCGCCATTTGTCGTTGTAGAAAATCTCAACTTCGCCCTGCATACTGTCACTGTCAGCATCTTCAACAACACTTGTAAGACGAACAACTTCAGCTACAAAATAAAGTTTAATAATCAAATCAGTAATAAATGTATTAAGATTTTGTATACTTTCAGTATTATTGCGACAAACTGCAATTGCAATTCCTTCTGCGCATTCTTTCTTATCCAAGACATCGGTATTCCAGTACGTACAGTTTTTAACGTCACTTTCAGTTCCATTACATCCCAAACCGAAATCAACGTAGTAAAAATCTCCTAGAATTAAACCCAATTTATTTACTCAAAAAAGTAAATATCAGCAATTTTACTTTTCTTGATTTGTCCATACAAATCGTTTCTTTTCGCATCCATCGCACCTTTGGTAAAACCAACCGACTTACAAACAACGTTTGCATCTGATCTACTCCACATTCTTGCACACAGTGGCCGCCATTTTTTGAAGTAAAGAATTTCAACTTCACCCTGCGTACTGTCAACATCTGCGATGGTGTTTGCGAGACGAATTAGCTTCGCTGCAATACAAAATAGAGTTTAAATCGATTAAAACTATTAAAAATTAAAGTTTCACGCACATTTTGTTAAATTATGGTTTCGGCAAACTGTAATTGCAATTCCTTCGGAACAAATTTTCAAATCCATCACATTTTTATTCCAATTTTGACATTCTGCCACGTGATATTCAGTGCCCATACAACTCAAACCGCGAAAAATGTAATAATAATTTCCTAAATTAAAAATTTATTTTAATATTTTATTATAGTATCATTCATTTAATAACTATACTGCGTTTGCTTTGTCCGAATAAATTATTTCTTTTAATCTGAACTGCTCCCAAGTAATATCCGATCGTTTTGCAAATTACATCTGCGTCGCTTCTTCCCCATCCTCTTGCACATAATGGCCGCCAAAGATCGTTGTAGTAAATTTCTACTTCTCCTTCGATGTTTTCACCTTCTTCTACTGTATTTGTAATGCGTACGTCATTATTCGGTGCTGAAAGTATGAAGAATGGCGTTACGGTAAGGAATAAATGTGTTTTTGTTATTGTTTTTTACCTTGGCAAAGTGTGACTGTAAAAGACCTAAGAGTAGAAAATATTATTATTATTGATGGAAAGTAATGAGTTCGGAAGTCCATTGAATTGGTGAGTGAAGATTATGTGTGTTAAAGTAGGTTTTATTGCGTTTTATAGTTTTATTTTGCTCAATAAGCAAAAATACATGTGTACATGACAAATAAACACTTGTTGTTGATTGGTAGTTGAGTGACCTGGTTATTAATAGAGTGTAGAAAACATTTTGACATTTGGTAATTAATGGAAGATGTGAAATATATTACAAGGCTAAATACACAGTCTATATATTTTTTGTGATCAGGTTGTGATTAAGTGTAGGAATAACTGTTTCTCGATGCAAACTTGGTAGATGTAGAAAAATGTAATAACTGTATCTGAACCATAATTTGTTAGAATACATCTTGATTTATTTAATTTATTTAATACCAAAACAATACTGAAAATTATAATTTATTATGTAGTTTTAAAACATTTGCTTTAATACGTTGGAGCGATGCAGAGAAGCCGCTCGATACCAGATATGGAAGGGAAAGACTGAAGTCAAGCAGTAAAGCCTAACGTTAATTAAAATGGACCAATTTACAAGTACAAGTACAAATACAAATCATGTTATAGTTAAATTATCTATTTAGATTTCCTCGAGTTGTTGTTGTTTAAAAAGAATAGTTTGACCCTTACGGGGCTCCGTAGACTTGTGACGTTGTCAGTTGAATCCTCAGTTTTGTCGTGTGCTACCATTGTGAGCAGACGCTTTTTCATCGCGTGTGAGAAAAATAACGGTAATTTTTGCTTACAATTGATTTTGAGGTTATTTTATTAATTTTATTTATACATTTTAGTCTGCCCTTACGATTTGCAAGACGGAAGAAGGAAAAACGGCGATTTGAGGCGTTAGATCGGGGGAGAAGACTTCGAGGAAATTTCATCCTTTGTTCCCATCGTGGTTCCCGCTCAATTTAGAGGTATTAGAAATCGCTAAAAAAGATAATTGCGACCATCGTTTATCAAATTTTTTTAATTGCGAAGAATCTTTACGGCTTAATTAAAGCTTTCAATCGATGATTACGTCAAAATATTTTTTTTCGATTTTTTAACGAATTTTTCCAATCGTATTTTGGCGCGAAATATTTAAAAACAAGTAATCCGGCGATTTTCAATTTCTCAGTTTCTTTTATTGAAATAAAATAAAGAATTTTACGGTCGGTGAAAACTGCATTTATACCCAGAAATTGCCCCGGAAGTTCCGTATTTTATCCATAAACCGTTGAAAGGGCGCGAAAATGGCGCATCGATTGATTGTGTCTGGATAACCGAAATTTTACTGAAAAAAGGACTATTTATCGGTGTTTATATACAATCACGGACCAAATAACGTGCTTAAATTACAATTTTAAATTATTTCTTTATTTTCGCTGCTCGATCGGCCATCGAAGCAACAATTGATCGTGTGTAATTACGCCGTAACATTTTAATCTTAACATAAAAATTTATTTTTAAATACAACACTTTGCAGATCACGTATGACGCTGACGGAGATGAGATGGACACGTTTTCTGCCAAATATCATCGGAGGCATAATGCAAACGAGGAACGTCACGACATCAGGGCCGAGAAACTGTCACCAGCAACATTTATTGAATGATAATTGATTAATTTCGCGTTCGAATTTCACCAAGATGAATTGAAGGAAGACGTTGAAATGTTAAATAAAGAAATAGATCGTTACGTGAAGCTCAGGCAGTCTCTTTCCTCATCTCGTGCAGCTTTTGCATCGTTGTTTGCTCCTGATTTGTGTCGTCGTCATCACGCTCAGAATTCAGCATTAAATTTAACATTTTTAAACGTTACCATAATATAATATTAAGAAAATTTAAAAAAATATATCTTGTTATACAAAAATTGTAATTTGTTATAAAAAAATTAGATTTTGTTATTAAAAAAATCAGATTTTGTTTTAAAAATATTAGATTTAGTTAGAAAAAAATTAAATCTAGTTAGAAAAAATTTAATTTAATTAGAAAATAATTTAATTTATTTAGACAATAATTTAATTTCGTTACAAAATAATTACATTTTTTAAGAAAAAATTAAATTTAGTAAGAAAATAATTAAATTTCATTTGAAAAACTAAATTTTGTTAGAAAAAAAATTAAATAATAAATCAATCCTTAATAAATCAATCCTTAATTTAATATCTTATAAAACCATGCTTTCTTGAGTATGTGAAATCAAATTTTAAAAATATAAAAGTAACAAACATTAGTGGCTTATTTGTGGGTAGGAAAAAAACCAACTCTCTACCTCCTCGTGGTTCCTCCTGGGTACTTCACCAAGTGTGATGCCAAACGAGAGCTCTGGTACGGGGTATC
>JAQIXT010001871.1:0-13183 GCA_034700445.1 Stenotaenia linearis
TCGCAATTGGTGAAGCAAGGCAGCAAGGAGGACTCATCTTCAAAGACAACAGATGCTGAATTGTTGCGTGAACTGCATTTTCTTCGGAAAGAAGTTCAGGAGTTGAAAGAGCATCGACAGTTACCACCAGGACCGGAAGAACATCATCTTTATGCCAATTGGCAAGGGCCGTATAATGATGCGGGAAGACAACAGTATCGAGGGCAATATTATCAAAATCCATCGCCTTATGTGTCAACACCTCCATTTCCACAACAGGGTCCGTTTCGACCCCAGTGGTCTAATAATTATTGAGGTTGGAACGGCCTTGGGAGGAATTTTGGATGGTGGCGTAATGGATCGCGTTATCAAGGACGAGGTAATAATTGGCGTGGATATTACCAGCAGTCCCGAGGATGCAGTCAGCAAGCTGCTCACCAGCCACCTGGTTGCTGCCAGTGTCAGTTGCAGCAGCCACCGCAAGGTATGCTGCAATCGCAACAGCGGGTATTGCGGCCGCAGCAGGATATGCAGCATTTGGGAAACTAACAAGGCCGGCAAAAAGAGGAGACCGACGCAATTGGAGAAGGCGGAAGAAAGTGGATATAGTTCAGAATTCTTCAATTGTTTATGATGTTTCCAGCATAAGTCCGGATGTTGGGCATATGTTATCTATCCCAGTAATTATTAATGGTTTTGAAGTACAAGGTTTAATGGACTCCGGAGGTTATGTTAATATGGGTAATTTGGACTTGGTTTCTCAGTTCAACTTTGAATTGTTTCCAGTTGATAATGTTAAGATTCGAACTGCAAGTGGTGTAGTGACACCAGAAGGAAAGATCGAGTTGCCCATACTTGTAGGAAATTGTGGATATTTGGTAGAAGTATTAATAGTGAAAACGTTTCCACATTTTCTTCTCCTAGGAGATCCTTTTCTGAAGATTTCTGGGACTATATTGGATTATCATCAGAGGAAGATTTTTGTTGGCCCAAATGAAGTCCCTATGCCTAAGAGTTTTATTGATGAACAGTATGTACATGTGTCTGAAACTGTTAGAGTGCCTGCTATGACTGAAATGGCTTTGCCAGTTACTTTGAAGGCATCAGGAGTAGCTAATTTTTATTTTGAGTCATTGGGGGATACTATTCAAAATCATGGAATAGCTGTTTGTAAAACAATTTCAGGAGCAAATAATGGTGATTCTCTGATCCGAGTAGCGAATGTTACGGATAAGCAGGTTTTTCTACGTAAGGACACAGCTTTGGCCCGTGCCTGCCCTGTTATTGATATTGTTGACTTGGGTAGACAGTTGGATGACAACTTGGAACTCAATGAAACTTGTCATGATAGTGAGGTACATTTTCAGAACCCAATGCGGTATGATTCGAACGGTCGTGGTCAGACGGATAGACAATTCGATGAGGATTGGAATCTGGATGGCGTTCGGCTGGGAGAAAATTTATCGTCAGCTGAGAAGATAAGAATATTACAGCTACTTGAAAGGAATAAGGATCGTTTTGCAGTATCGGATATTGATTTGGGAAGAACAAAAGTGTATAAGCATAGAATAGATACTGGGGATGCGGAACCCATTCACCTACCGCCGTATAGACGATCGCCAATGGAGAAAGAGGTAGAGGCGAAAGAAGTTCAGAAGTTGCTCAGTGCTGGAGTGATTAGAGAGTCTGAGAGCCCTTGGTCGGCTCCTGTTTTGTTGATAAAGAAGCGTGATGGTGCATGGAGATTCTGTGTCGATTGGAGAAGGTTAAATCAAGTTACGAAGAAAATGGTTTATCCATTGCCTAGGATTGATGACACGTTGGACCAATTAGCAGGATCCAAATACTTTACGCTAATGGATCTGATTAGTGGTTATTTCCAAGTGGAAATTGATGAACAGGATAAAGAGAAGACTGCTTTTTCTACTTCTAGTGGTCATTTTGAGTTTAACGTGTTATGTCAGGGCTTGTGCAATTCACCTGCAGCTTTTCAGAAGTTGATGAATAAAGTTTTGGGACGGTTGTTAGGTAAAGCATGTCTAGCTTATCTGGACGATTTGATAATATATTCAGTCACGTTTGATCAACATCTATGTGATATTGATGCGGTTTTTTCAAAATTACAGGAAAATAACCTTAAGGTTAAGTTGCAGAAATGTACATTTGCAACTGATACTATACGATATTTGGGACATGTAGTGGATTCAGATGGTGTGTCGCCTGATCCCAAGAATTTGGATGCTGTTTCTAAGTTTCCAAAACCAACGGATGTTAAGAGTGTACGTTGTTTTCTTGGTTTGTGTTCGTATTACCGGAAGTTTATCAAGGGTTTTGCGGACATTGCTAAGCCTTTGACTATGTTAATCAAGAAAGACGAGAAGTTTGATTGGGGACCCCCACATAATGTAGCTTATGACTTGTTAAGGAGAGCGTTATTAACATATCCGATTTTGGCGCACCCGAATTTTTTGGAAGATTTTTATGTGTATACGGATGCGAGTGCTTATGGTATTGGATGTATCCTTAAGCAAAAATATACTGATGCTGAGCGGGTCATTTGTTATGCAAGTAGACAACTTAGTACGGCAGAGATGAATTATTCAGCTACGGAACGAGAATGCTTAGCTATGATATATGCTACGCAGGTTTTTCGTCCATATTTATATGGAAGGAAGTTTTTCTTCGTTACTGATCATGCTGCCTTACAATGGTTGTTGTCGGTGAAAAATCCACATGGACGTTTGGCTCGTTGGGCTTTGGCTTTGGAGGATTTTCAATATGTGGTTTTGTATAAGAGCGGTAAGAGACATTTGGATGCTGATGCACTTAGTCGAGCTCCGGTGACTAGTTGTGAAGAAATTGAATTACCACTTCTTGTCATGAAAAAGGTGGACTTTGTGCTTGAACAGCGTAAAGACCCGAAAATAAAGGAGATTATTGATGTGCTGGAGTCTGGTGACATACGGAAGAGCCGACGGAGATCATTGAAACTCTTCGTATTGCTGAATCGGTGCCTATATCGAGGTAAAAATTCTCGAGATGGCGAAAACCAGTTATTGTATGTCCCTCAACAGCTTCGCGGGGACATACTCCATGAATTGCATGATGGCCTCCAAGGAGCACACTTAGGTGTTGCTAAAACTTGGTCTCAGATAAAATCGAGATTTTATTGGCCGAAGATTTATCAGCAGACGAGGAATTATGTTTTGTCGTGTGTACTGTGTGCATCGTCGAAGGTAGATACTACACCGCCAAAAGGGTTACATCAACCTTTACCTCCAGTATTGAGGCCTTATGAGAGGATTGGAATGGACACCTTGGGTCCATTTCCGCTATCACAGAGTGGAAATAAGTATTGTTTTGTTGTTACCGATTACTTGTCCAGAGCTGCGATAGCTAGAGCGGCGCCGACCTGTACAGCGATTGAGGCTGCGAAGACTCTTGTTTATGAAGTTATGTTGAAGGAAGGTTCTCCACGTGAAATTTTAACTGACCGTGGTACAGAGTATCGTAATATAATGGTTGATGAGGTTTCGAAATTGTTTCAGTCCTTGCATAAAACTACGAGTGGTTATCATCCAAGAACTAATGGGTTGACGGAGCGTTGGAATGCGGTCACTGCAAAAATGTTGATGCAGTATGTAAATGATCAGCATTCTGATTGGGACGAGTTCTTGCCATTTCTGACTTTTGCATATAATACAGCGAAACATGAGACAACAGGTTATACGCCTTATTTTTTGCTGAGAGGATATAAAGCAGATCAAAATATTGATGTGAATTTGGGATTGCCATTGAAGGAATTTATGTTACGGACTGCCAAATTCATACGGAAAGGTCGTGATTTGGCGAACAAGCGTTTAATTGCATCGGCGGCAAGGAGTAAAGGACGTATTGATCAGATTAGAATTGAGGTGGAATTTGAACCTGGAGATGTTGTCTGTTAAAACCCCAAATAGGAGGATTGGGCTGAGTGAGAAATTGTTGCCGCAGTACTTTGGTCCATGGAGAGTGTTGAGGAGAACTGCTCCGAACAACTATGAAATAGGAAATGGTGTAAAAAGAGATATTGTTAATGTGGATAGATTGAAACGGTATACAGAAAGATTGGATTTTGGGAGTGAGGAATTAATGGCTCCTTTAAAGGTTGATTTTGCCCCTGAAATGGTTGTTGTTGCTGATGATGGTGTTGTAAGTGTTGAGAAGTTGATGGATAATGAGGAAGAAGAATGCGGTTTATGCACAGTGAAGGAACAGCGGCAAGTTTGTAAGGATGTGCTTCGTTTAATAGATGACAGTGATTTGATTTCACCGGACCCGTTGTTTGCTTTGAGCTCAGGTGATTCTGTTCTAGCAGACGGCGATACTCGTGTGAATTGTGGAGTTTTGCCACCGGAACGACATCCCGGAAGGAGGAAATTGCCCCGTCATGTGGCACGCGTGTCGTATAAGCACTACTTTTGATTGTTGAGTGGTGTTTTGTGGATTATGTGTGATGTTTTGGGTGAAACGCGACTTAGTAGTGGTGATTTTGTTGTTTTTTTGGGGGGGGAAGTGACGGTGGTTTGTTTTGTATTAGGGTATGTGTTGGTTTGTTGTTTTTTTTTCTTTTCTCGGTTGTTTGATTTTATTATTTTGTTTCATTATTTATTTATTTTTTCTCTCTCCCCTTATTTTTTTTTAGTCATGGCTGGAAATAAGCGTTTTTCGCGCTTTCGAACGGATGCTAAGTTGGATGGATCATCAAGTAGTGATTCGGACGACGAGTTGCTGCGTGCGGTTTGTTCTCGGGATCGGATGGTTGCTGGGAATGTGGCACCGTTGGTTGTGACCACCCCCCTTCAGACAGGCGGATCACGCTTGGAAAGGGCGGGGTTGGAAGCGGCCGCGTGTGCGGAATCTGCATCGTCATGTTTTTTGATCGAGCCCGTTTTTGGTTGCAGTGAACCAGGTACTAGTGGAGTTGATTTTTCGGTTGTTTCTGATCTGTCTCACTTGCAGACAAGCGGATTACGCTTGGAACGAGTGGGGTCGGGAAAGGAACAGGTAGAGGATTTAATGGTGGATCGAGAGACGGAGGTTGAACGGGCTCAGAGACAAGCAAAGGCGCGACGTCGGAAGAAAGGAGTTGATGGGCGTCGTGAGCGTTGGCGTGTGATGAAGGATTCTCGTTTGGAGGAAACGAGGAACCGAGCATTCGAGCAGGAACAAGCTAGAGTGTTGCATTTGAAGGCTGTTCAAGAGAGGAAAGTATTGAAGGAGCATGTTGATTTGATGATGAAGGTGGTTGCCGATTGTAGTGCAGGGATAGGATTTTGGAAATTTTGTTGAAGTGTTTTGAGGAGGATTTGCGTTTGACGAAGGTGGAGGCACGGATCGCGTATCGGAGGGAACGAGCGGAGATTTTTGCTCAGCGGAGTCGGAGATACGACCCGGAAATTGAGATGCCAGCACCGCCGATGGGTTATCATGTTGTCTTGGATGGCGGCCGGCTGGCGGAAGTTGAGGAGTTTCGTCGGATGTTATTTAGCAAGTCGGACTTTGAGGATTTTTTGGCGTTTTCCAGGGTGAACGTGGAGTCGGTGACCGTGACTTGCGGCCACATGAAGTCTTTAGCGTGTTATGAGGGGGATGTTCATTCATGGATTCATGACCCGGTGGTGGATGCATATTTTTCATTATTGGTGCCACATTTTCGTCGGAGTTTTGCATTTTCTACGGCGTCGGTTATGATGGTCATGGAGAAGAGGTATGAGGCAGTGCGTCGCCTCCCTGAGGTCTGCGATGATGTGTACCTGGGAAAGAAGATTTTGATTTTTCCGATTCCGGCTCCGTCCCACTTCATGCTGATCATTATTGATTTGCAACGCCAGCCGATTGAATTTATTTGTTACAACCCGGCGTCGACAACGATCCACGAGGTCAACATCGTGGAGACGGTGAAGACGTTTCTAAGTTTACAACTGAGTCGGCTGGGTATTTATCGAGGGGGATGGAAGATGGTTGCCCCTCGCATGTTGGCACAGGATGCTGCCAACTGTGGCCCCTTCATTTTGTACTACGCTCGTAGGTATTTGGTTGATAGGCGAGTGATTTTTCTGGCTCCTGGGATCCACCTGCGGCAGCGATTGCTGTACGAGTTAATGACGAAGGACATCAGCCCGTACCGGGAGTATCAGCTAATTGGCGAGGAAGATTAGTTTTTTTTTTTGCTTGGATGTTTTTTTTTGGATGATGTATTATTGTTTTTTTTTAGTGTGTTGATGTTTTGTATGGATTGGTGTTGTTTTTCGGGTCGAAAACAATTTCGAGGGGGAGCTGTTAGAGATGGATTGTAAAGGAGTTTAAAGAAGGAGTAATTAGGAGGTAAATAATGGAATTGGGTCCGGATAAATGCCACTAGATGGCAGTGGTAAAGTTGACTGGCCAATTGGGTTGAGAGTTGTAATTATTCACGGATTGTTCTATTTTAAGTAAGGTAATGGGTTGTTTGATTATAAAAGGTTTTGAATTGGATAATTTAGGGTCTTTTGGCTTCGGTCTTAGACCTCTCCTGAACTTGGTCGTTGCCGGTGAATTCCGTCAGGCACTTCCGAGTTTCAGAGGTATTTTTGGTGAATTATTATTGTTATAGTTAATGTTGAAAGGTTGAGTGATCATTCAAATGTTTAGTTGGTTTTCTTTGAATGTGGGTTAATTTGTTTATTTTGTATTGCTGTTATTTTGTAATTTATTTAGTGTGTTCCAATGAATAAAGGAGTTATTTTGGTTTGAACTAGATTTGCTGTTTGATCATGTCTGTGTCCACTCATTTTGAATTATAATTATCTGGGAGAAGAGTTATTATTACATGTGGGTGTCAAACTAACATGTAACAATATGGTCCAGAAAATTTATCCATAAACAATTCAGTATATGTATGGACATATATAGACCCCATATATGGCCAAATACAATTGCATTTGCCATATATAACTTTTTCGCTAGGGGTGATCGCCGCCGGTTTGGTATTGGCCGTCGAGATGGTTTCTTGACCACCTGTGGGCGTTCTCGGGGATTTGGATTTTGGCGCAATTGGAATCAGCGGCGTCGGGTCGCGTGCAGCCGACTTGGTCGCCGATCGAGTCTCTCGTCTCGCGGCCACCATTTCAGCTGTCGGCTTCCTCGCCGCTGATCTGAATCTATGGGTTCCCGTCGCTGTTTCCACTGGTGTCGTGGTTTATGCTGGGATTGGAAGGACTTTGGGTGGGTTCTTCAATGTGACATTGACCATTTTTTCCGAGGATGTAAATCGGGGGCCCTAATGCCGGGCTGAGTCTTGACTGGCGGTTCCAGCTCGTTCACGAAGAACGGCAGGGTAGAACCAGTAGCCGGTTGCTGGTCTGGTAACTACATTTCGTAGGAGGCCGGGTTCATTGTCGGGTTAGATTGGCTGTTAGCATTAACAACTAGTTCGGCCCATGAGTCCACCGGCATCCCTGCACTTGTCTCCGCCTCGACAATCTTGCAGATGGACCGCAGTTGGAGTGTTTGTTGCATTGTGGCCTCATCCGAGTCGGTCGCGGCGAAGAACCACCTTGTCCGGCGTTGGATGAGTTCCAGCACGTGAACCGCCAGCACATGAACCGCCACCGCTGACCATCGGCATGTAACCCAGATCAGGTGGAGCATGATCCACATCACCACTTCTATTTGCCAGGCTGCCATGGCACTGTTCGTACATCCGGCCACAAGTGCGTTCGCATGAGTCGTGATCCTTGCTGTTGAGTCTCAAAAAGGATTCTTGGTGTCGACAGTGAAGTGAAAAAGACAACCAGGAAGTAAAAGCTCCAAATTCACTTTATTGAGTGACAGGTCAGCAGTGTCATTGTACGGTAGTCTCAATGACCATACATAATAACAGAATAAAATGATTTAAAAAGGCAGTATGGAGGTTCTCATGGACAACCAGTACTGAATAACAATAACTCAAAATAGAGGTAATGAATTCACCTTTTACAAATATAATCAGATATAACAATAAACTGAAATACAATAAACAACTAAACAAAGTGGGATTAAGGGAAATAAGATGATTGGATTATCAACACATGCGAGTGGGCACATAGGACATCAATACGCTGGGTGGGGGTAAAACCCCTTTGGCAGCATCACGGAAATGATCGTGGCAACAAGGAATGGCTCATTGATCGGGTAAAGATCCGGAAACGTGTACATTGCAAGGGGATCTACCGGTACCTCAGATACGACTCGCTCGGTGGTCTGCACCTCCTCCTGCACTTCCATGACCGACACTGATGGTTAAACATGTGGGTCCATCATGGGGTCAGTCATTTCCGTGTCAGTGGGATGGTGAGCCTGGTAGTCAGTTAGAGTTTCGGTCGGGATGATCTCCTCCATGTTTCACGGGAGTTGTATCGTTTCTTCTGGGACTGAATGTTCCTGAACCGTCTGGTTCTGGAACGCCTGTTTCACTTGCAATGCTCGGATCTTCCGTTTTGTCTCGTAATGCGCCAGCCTTGCTCCTCGTGTGGCCTCCAGTTAGATCCCTCGCAAATTCCACGTCGGGAATTCGGTTTGGAGCGTGACGAAGAGTTCAGCTGTTGGCGCGGGGATAACGGAGTCATCATCGTCGCTAATGTCGTACTGCTTAGCGGCTCTGGACTTCTTCGGCTTCTATGGCTTAGCGACTGGCTTCTTTGGTTTCTTTGAAATCGCCCCTAGGGGTTTTTCCTCGTTCACTGGATGAGCCATCAAGGCCACGAACTCGTCCGCCAAAGCGCGGTCCAGGGTTTCCGTAGGGCATTCTCTGGCTAAATGGCGTCGGATCCCTTTAAGTGAATTGTCGAGTTCCTCGGGTGCCGTTTTGTTCAGTTCGTCGGGCTTACAGGTGTGGTTGTCAGCTTTTTTCGCTGCATATTCCACGACTTTTTCTTCCGGTACACTGTGGACGGGATGCATCAGCGCATCCTTGTCGAATGGTACGAATTGACTTGGCCGTGACGTTTTCCCGGGTGTTGCCGTTGATTTATTCGACACCTAAGATAGCTTTGTTGTCGATTGTAAGTCTCCGCCGGTTCCAATGGAACCTCGAGGGATTTCTTTGCTTTCTTTGACTTGGCTTTCTCGGTCGCTTTTCGTTTGGGGAGTGGTTGATCGGCGCCGAGTGGTTGCTCAGTCTCTTGTCGCTTTGACATTAGTTGGCTCTGCCTTTCCGTCTCCTTACGTTCGCGTTCCTGTTGGATTAACGCGGCATAGGGTAGGATTGGCTCGGGGTTCAAGACGTCAGCGATGTGGCAACCCAGTTCCACGTATTTCTGGGTCCATGGGTCTGAGAGGCGGGAGTTCGTCTGGCATTCGGTAGCCCCGAATAGCCAAGGCTCGATCCCACGCAGCTCGACTCATAGGGGGAACCTAGTCAACCGGTGGGTGTTGCTCATTGGAGCCCAAGAAGCCCCAATTCCGCTCCACCCATGGCTGAATTGGTTGGACAGCAGGCGTCCAACCGGCCCCACAGCAATTCATGCAGGGTCCAGATTGACCACCGAGACGAAGATTGATCCCAAACTCATAGCATTTTGAATGGAATCTTCAAGACATGATGATGACAACCAGAGTTGTCAAAAAGCTTAGTCAACAAAAATAAAAATTTTGTGAATCAAACATACTTGTTAAAAAAGCGTAAAAATCCCAAATAAAAAAAAGTAATCGTAAGAAGACAAGTGTTTTGATTGACGGATGGAGGTGTAATTTCAGCGCTTTATATAGTTGTTTCAAGCTTAGACTGCATCACGTTGCAACAGCGCTGAGATGACGTCAACTTTGCAAAGAAGAAACAAACAATGGCGGCGAACAAAGGATTACCACAACATGTGCCAGCTGTCAACTTGATTTTGGCGAATCAACTAGATGTTACTGATGAAACAACAATGCAAAGATCTTCATAAACATCCAAGGTAACTTTTCGCTAACTTTTTGGAGACTTTTCAAATCATTTTTTTTTATTTTCATGTCGTATTTTTTGGTCATGGGCACTGGTCCCATTAAATCGATGCCAATTCTTTCGAATCGACCGATATTTGCGGAAATCGGATTCAGAGGGCCATTGGGTAATTTCTGGGTTGGTTTGTACTTTTGGCATCGATCGCACGTTTTCATGTACTTTTCGGCCGCTGATCGCATTCCGGGCCAGAAATATACCATTTTGAGCCGTAAAAGTATCATATCCCTTCCGCCGTGAGCCGATTGAGGATCGTCATGACAGAGTTGGATGCACTGCCAGTACAATGTCTCAGGGACTACGATTTTCAAACTGGAATCACTGCCACCCAAGTACTCCGAACGAAATGTGTCAGAATCCTGCGGACGCAAGATGACGAGGATGCCGTTTCGAATGAAAAAAATAGATAAGTTTGTCATTATCCATGGAGGTAGTGATTTAATATCAATTTTCTTAGGGTCTGGAGCTTCAAGCCAGCGCATCGGCGTGTGCAGATGGTCATCCGTATGCTGTTTGCGAGCTATCTCATCCATGGTCACACCCTATTGGGTGCCGTCTGGGATATTATTAAGGGTGCGTGGGGGAGGGTATACATTCAGGCGCGTGCCGATTGTATCGGCGCACGCGCACACAAAATACGCATGCGCGAATACAAACACGCGCATACAAAATGCACGCGTATACAAAACACGCACGTGCGCACCTTTTTCAAACAAAAAAAATATTTAAAAAAATTTAGAAAGTGTGTCCCTCTTGGCATTTTAAGGCATCTGGGACAAAAATAAAGTGGCATGCGCAGTGACAATTCGCGTGCGCACACAATTAAATTGGCGCGCTTGCAGTGACAATTTGGGATGCACGCACACAATTTTTTATTCGATTTTTTTCGAAAGAATTGAATAAAATATCGATTTTGAATCAATTTTTTTAAATTGACATTCTACGGAGGTCGCTAGGACACTGGATAATGATGGATTTTATCAAATAACTAGATAATCATGAATTTTATCAAATAACTAGATAATTATGGATTTTATCAAATAAAGTTCAAATTTGGAATTTACAGGGTTTTTTACCCTGGTTTGGATGCTTTTTGGAAACTGATGGCCGAAATAAATTTATATGCAAATTTGAAGTGTTTGAAATTTTAAGGGCTGCCGACCGCCATAATGGCTTTGTAACGGCTTGGGGGTTACTCCTATCCCAAAATAAAGGTCATATTTGTATTCTACAGTGTTTGTTTGTCCAATAAGGGTGGGTTTTAACCACCGATGGCTAAAAATTTAGATAAATTTGCCATTTTATCACCTTCTAACCCTAATCGAGGGTTCGACGGCAATTCGGCAAAGCCGCTGCCACGATCGATCCACCGGATGCGGCCAAAATTGTACACGATGTGCGTCGATTTATTTACGTTCCAATGAATCCTAAAACGGCTTAGTAGTGGCAAAAATACTGATTAAAGGGTAAAATAAAGAACAAATTTGGAATCTACAGGGTTTTTTACTCTGATTTGGGTGTTTATTGGCATCTGCTCGCTAAAATGAATTTTTATGCAAATTTGAAGTGTTTGAAATTTTAAGGGCTGCCGACCACCAAAATGGCTTTGTAACGGCTTGGGGGTTACTCCGATCGCCAAATAAAGGTCATTTTCTGATTCTTCAGTGTTTATTTGTCCAATATGGGTGGTTTTTAACCACAGATGGCTAAAAATTTATTTAAATTTGCATTTTATCACCTTTTAACCCGAATCGAGGGTTAATTCCACGTTTCTGATCTCTTTTTCTTACTACTCCAACAGCACAACATCACAACCAATCAACATCACCAAAGACCAAGAACCAAGGACCAAGGACCCAGGACCCAGAACCAAGGACCAAGGACTAAGGACCAAGGACCAAGGACCAAGGACTAAGGACCAAGGACCCAGGACCCAGGACTAAGGAACTTTTTACAATGATTTTGATTTATAATGTAAATTTAAAATGTAAAATTTAAAGAATAAAGATTTTTATATTTCATAATGCTGATTTTTTAACAATTAAAACACATGAGAATGAATAAAAACATTGAAATTTTAATGAAAATTGAAGAAAAACATTAAAAACACATCAAATACATCATTTTGAATAGTAAAATTAGAGGTGTGTGCCGCCAATTTTTGGCTAGCAGTCGCGACCTTTCTGGCTGTTTAATTTAGCTGTAGCAGCCGAAAATACCAAACTAGCTCAGCCAGCTAGCTAGCCAGCTGGCCAGCCACTGTGGCATTCAAAATTTAGTAGTATTTTGCTCATAAATATGTTAGTTTTTACAAATTTTATTGTTTAGTTTTGACCTGAGCAAAAAAAATGTAATTAAAATTGCAATATTATGCATTTTAGGTTAGTTTTTTTTGTGGATTTTCTTGACTAGCCAGCTGACTGAATTTTTAATTAGCTATAAATGACTAAGCCGGCTTAGCCAGCAGCCATAAAACTAGTTAATTAAACTAGCCATAGCCAGCAGCTAACTATTATTAGTTAAGCTAACCCAGCCAGTAGCCAGTCAAAACTGCTCGGCGCACACCTCTAAGTAAAATATTTTATTTTACGGTTTGTACACATACACCAGATGATAATTTTTATTTGCGATTTTAATGCTTTTTTAACGTGTGTACAACATGTTTGATTCACAAAATTATTATTTTTGTTGACTAAGCTTTTCGACAATTCTCGTTGTCATCATCAGGTCTCGAATCCATTTTTCAACTATTCTAGTCCCTTATATACCAATGCATATCCTACCCCCTATGACGTCACGTGACGTTGTGACGGTTGAAATGACGACCATACGTTCCCGCTATGGTAGTCATGTTGACCAACTGTAGTTTTACCCAGAAAAGTGAATAAATAATTGTTCTTCCCCTCCAAGCTGAAACTCAGCTTTACTTATGGTTAATTCGACCTGTAGATCACGATTCTACAATTAGATTCGTGATTCAAGCATTATTTTAGGGGTTACGATCGCCTAATGTGTATTTAACCCTAACAGCCAGCATGGCCGCCATTTTGGTTAACTACCAAAAGAGGGCAGTTTAATTCGAATTAATTAAACTTCTGATGATTGGCTCATATGCAAATTAGAACTTTTCTAATTTGCCAGAGATAAGAATTTCCCACAATTCCTTTCTCTGGGACTATATAAGAGTCAACCGAGCTCAGAATC
>JAQIXT010001872.1:0-13180 GCA_034700445.1 Stenotaenia linearis
GTTTTTTTTTTTTTTTTTTTTTTTTTTTTAAAGTTTTTGTTTTTTGGGGTGATTTTGAGGGTTTTGACTTCGTTTAGGGATATTGCGAAATTTGTTTTTGTGGGAGGGGTTTGCGATAATAGAAAAAATATAGGAAAATGTTTTTTGGTGAGAAATTAGCGGTTTTCTGGGAGATTTTTTTTTTTTTTGCGAAAGATAAGAGATTGTTTGCTTTTTGTTGTGAAATTGCATTTTTTTTTCAATTTTGTGAAAATAATAATTTTTTTTGAGGTTTTGTTGAGAAAATAGCAATTTTCGACGATTTTTTGCGAGAAATAAGATATTTTTTGTTACAAAATTGGAATTTGTTTAGTCTTTGCGAAAATAGCATTTTTTGCGAAAAATAGCAACTTTTTCAAATTTTTTAAGCGAAAAATATTAAATTATTCAACTTTTTTGCGAAAAATAGCAAATTTGTCAAAAGTTTTTTGCGGAAAATAGCAAATTTTTCAACCTTTTTGCAAAAATAGCAATTTTTTTGCTTATTATGCGAAAAATACAAATTTATTGATTTACATTCATCCGAAAATAAGTTTCCCTAACATCTACTTTCAAAAACATCAATTTCTTAAACATTTAATTTACAAATCGCAAATTCTTTGACAATCTACGTTCCACATCACTTTCACAATTTAACCAAATCACCCCCAAACCCCCTCCAACCCCAAAACATCCGTACAGTCCATCCAAAACACCTCATCCCACTACAACCTCAACTCATTCAACTTTACTTCGCAAAACACTACAAGTGGGAACCGACTCCCAGATGTTGCAAACACCCTAGATACGGCAATGCATCGTTCCTTTAATCTCCTCAAGGGTGTGCCTTTACCTCCAATAACCTCTCTCACCCTTGCCCCATCTGTTAGCGATAAACATAAATATCAAAGAAATTGAATCGAAACTTTGATAGTATTAAGACCTTGACTCTTGTGTACATTGGCAAAAGCGAGCAAAACTCTTTAAGATCTTCACAGCTCCACATGTTGGCAGATATGTGAATGATTCAGGGTGTAGGTGGGACCACGAGGAAGTCGACTGGGAGAAGAAAAAACGTTTCTTTTTATACATACTACATGTTACTCTTGCGCAATCGCAGAAAATGGGGTAAATTTAAGTGAAAATTGTTAGAAAATGTCTTTTTTTCGCATTTTTTTCCTCATTTTTCCTCATTTTTTTCCATTTTTTGGTGGTTTTTGGCAGTGAAACAAAGATCCTCGCACTTGCCCTTTGGTGTTTAAAGGGGTAAGTGAACTCACCCATGTCTGGGACCCTCCATTTTTTGTTTTCTGTAAAATATATATAAGCTATAATTACTTTTTTGCGTCTCTTATATCTTTCCTCTTGTCATTTACTGGAGTTGCAAGGACGTGGAATTCGGTGCAGAACGCGGGCGGAGTGCCAACAATGCTGGTCTCTGACCAGCTGCTGCTTTTTGGCGTCTTTTGTAAAGACGTCAGAAGGAAGCCATACCCTTCTTGACGTAGGCAACTTTTTACGCACTAGATTATTGTGTTGAAGCCGTATGGGCATTAACCCTTTAATAACGAGGACGATGTGCATAATGCCAATTGCGAAGTCTTGATTTTATAATAAATTTGGTTTAGTTTAAATGTAGTTAAAATCAGTGTGAAAGAGTACTAGTAAGGTAAGAATAGCGTTTAAATTTGTGTTTGATGTTAGGTTTAGAATTGTGTTACTCTATTGTTTATTGGATATGTTTTCGGGACGTTATATAGAAAGAGACGAGAACGTGAGTCGAATAAACAGTTTGGAAGAAGAAAGACGCGTTTTCTTACTGTCTTCAATAGCGATCCAGAGGCGTAGTATATATTGGTTTTACAAGTGTAAAGGTGTTGTAAAATAATTCAGTAAACTGTTGGATTACAACTGCAAATATATTGTAAAACAAGTTGTTTAACAATCATTATAAATCATACAACGAACCAGTAAACCAATCATTTGCAATAGTTTTGCAATCTTTTTACTTCTGTAAACTTGACTTTTCATGCAGTGATTAGGCATCGCACGACAATACATCTGTATTGCCGATCACCACCCTTTAATACCAAATTCCAATAGGCCTAACCACGAATCAGCTTTAAGCGAGGTCTTTGTGATTTTAATGGGTTTTACTAAGAACAGTTATTTTAATGTCTTTGCATGACGTAAGATCGTTAATCTGTGAAATCAACATGGGAAATTCCTTAGTAAATTGATTTTATTGGCCTCGTGTGGGCTCGAAAAGCGAATCGCAATGTCCTTTATCAGGACCAGCTGGTTCGTGGTTCCGCTTAAGGATTGGATTTAAAAGGGAGTGAGGAAAAAAGAAAAATTAATCGAAAGCTTGTATAACAATGTGTGTACGAGATTTGAGCACATTCTTTCATACACGATGCCATCTGGTGGTAGATTATGCAAGTAGAGATAAATCGGTTAGATGTTGGCCAGCTGTGGCCATTTTGTTTGTTTATGCTAGCGTGGGAGGAGCAGATAATGTTTATCAAGGTACTATTGTGTTTGACTTGAATCGTGCTTGAACTGATTATTTTTATTCGTTAACATAATTAATGGCAGTTGGAAAGAAATTCCTTAAGCTTTGATTTTAATTTTTTATTAATTTGCTTGGGGGATTAAAAGAACTTAGGACTAAGCTCTGAATTAAGAATGTTTGATGGTTTTTGGTAGTTTGTGTAATCGCTTAAAACTCATTAGGAAGTCGATCAATCCATACTCCGCATGGAAGTTCATGCTTTGAAAGTACATATTTTCTTAGCAGCCAATCAAATTGTTTATTTGTTCAGCCATTTTGAAAACAGGAAGTATCTTCAAACAGGAAGTGAATTCTGATTGGTTAAAGGAAAAAGTAGCGAGTAAAAGTTTAAACAATTGAAGTTCGTACTTTATACTGGAAAAAAGAGATTTTAGATTGAAAAATTTAAATAAACTAACTAGGAAAATGTTATAGATTCTTTCGCGTTAATGATGAGCGAGCATTTGAATAATTTATCAATAATTAATAGATTTATTTAATATTTACAATCAATTGTATATATAAATTTAATCAAGTTTATTCTTTGTAAAGAACACCATAGTGTTTACCTGAAAGTGTCTGCTTAAAACTGTGAAGAAACATACATTCGTTCTTTACAAGAAATTTAATTATTGTAAACGTTAGTAAATCCGATTTTTCTTGCAGTGGTAAAAGCTTTGTAACTAAAGCTGCAACAAAATATTGATTAGAAAGAATTATCCAAATCTTTTTTTGTTGTCTTAAAGCTTTCAAGAAAGCAAGATAAGAACTTTTTATCATTCATTAGATGCTTGTGATTTATTTACCAACTGTAAGTGAGTATGAAATGATTTCAAGGGCTGTTATATAAATGCTAAGAACTTTGTGTCAAGTCTAGTTATTGAAAGTTTGTAGATGCATGTTACACTTGGTTGATTTATAAGTTTGGATTTAGAAGGTTAAATTCAATTGAAAAAATTGAAATTGTAGAGTTGTAAGGAAGGATAGGAAACCCACTGACCAGGTGGCCAGTTGAAGTTGAACAACGCAGACACACTAGCTGAAATTTCAATGAATGTCTAACAGACCTGTCATCGCTCACTGGGAAACAACGGATGTGGAACATGCTGAAGGTCTGTGTGGATGTAAATGGTAGAATCTTATATTGAATAAGGAAAATTTTAAATTGTTAGGTAAAGCTTGAATGTAAAATATTAGATTTTAGATCTATTCCACTGCAAGAAAAATCGGATTTACAAAAATTTACAATAATTAAATTTGTTGTGAAGAACGAACGTAAAGTTTTAAACGAACACGCTCTTGTAAATTTTGTCAATAAATTAATTATTGTAAATTTCTGTAAATTTATCTTTTCTTGAAGTGTTGTCCATAGATTATCTGTTGTAGTTAAAAATCTGCAACTATCTATAGATAAAGAATAATACCAGCCGTTAACCTATATTTCTATCTACAGATAATCTGTGGGTTTTTATGGAAGGAGTTGTTCCAACTTTCAACAAAGCATCTATTGTTTTCAGGATATTGAACAGTAAACTGTTTACAATATCTGCCAATTTTTAGTAATGCGCAGTTTAGTGTTTGTTTGGCAAAAACAACTAATGATATGACATTTTCTATATATAATTTTGGTAATTAATTTCTGGTATATTTTTGAATACAAATGGTTAAGTGAAAGTCCTTGGATGACAATTTCTATGGAAGTTTTTGTGTCCCGATTCTTCAGCCAAATCCATGGTTAAAAAAAGTGTGCCTTACACATTGCAAGAAAAATCAGATTTACAAAAATTTACAATAATTAAATTTATTGCAAACATGTAATATAAATTATATTTAAGCTTGTAAAAGAACACGTTACAAAATTTACCGGAAATCACATTTGTTGCAAAGTTTTCGAAAGCGACATTGATAGTTTACATAAAAGAGATTTTCTCACTTTCTAAACCACAAAGACATGGATCGATAATGTTGGCGTTGAAACTCGAAGTAATAGCCAAGAAGTCAATTTCCTGACAATACTTTCTATCACTTAACATCTCAGCCAAGAGCATCACTTGAACCTCAATATGAAGCGAGAGTGGACGAATTCCATTCTTAAAGGCCCAACATATTGAGTTTGGGCTTGAATTTAATTAAATGTGTATCCGCTTCATTCCGGTTTCTGTCAGGTTCCACCCTATTTGCTCTGCCAAAGAACAACATCACTTGTGGGGTCTAACTCAAAAACTTAGCATATGAAATGCATCTGCATTGAAATATCCTGATTTACACAAGTGATAAATATTTGCTGATTGTAATTTACATGTTGTTGCCATTCTTTATTTACATGTTTTACCTCCTACTCTTCTGACTAAATGTATAAAAATATGTTTAAGTTAATTTGGAGAACTGAGATTCCTTAAAGGTGTGCTGACCGTTGCATTTTTTTTTAATTTTCAAAGACTTATATGAAATACTGCAAGAAAAATTTGATTTATAAAAATTTTCAATAATTAAATCAATTGTAAATATTTAATACACATTATTAAAGCTTGTAAAAGAATATTTGACTAAATTTACCGGAAAGTAGGAATGGGTAAGTACTTAACTTAAAGTTAAGTATACAATTTCTTTAAAAAAGTAACTTGAAAGTAACTTTTAAAAACTTTTTTTTCAAACCTGTAACTTTTTTGTAAATTTTTGTAAATCTGCTTTTTTATCGACGAAAGTTAAGACTTTGATGGATTGGATTGGAAATAGATTGACTTTTAAGTTGTTTATGCTGGGAAATGTGTTTGAAGTGGATTAATTTAATTTTAAAGAAATTCTTTGCTGATGGCATTACGTGTGCCTGAGGACCTTGGGGTCTTAAAATATAATATAGATGTCTCTAGTTTGGCTTTGAGCCAGTTAAAGAACATGTCACTGAGAGAAAAAGCTTTAAAAAGTCCAGCTCATTTATTGAAAACGACTGATTAAGCGCCGTTTTATTTTATGATGTCAGAAGGTGGAGCTGACTGAGCAATTGCGAGAGATTTTTTTAGTTAAGTTAAGAATACCGAAAATAAAGTTGAATGGACGGCTGCTTCTACTTAATGTCTATCATGAAAGTTTGCTGATTAGACTAGCGGTGGTTATGTAAGGTAGAGATTAGCTGATATTGGCTCTGTTTAATTTGATGTTTTAATTTGAGGATTTTGGGATTGGAATTTGGGAGATGATTAAGTTAGGGTTTTAAGCTTTAATTCTTGTGATTTAATCTAGTTGAAGTGAAGGAAATGAGGTATGGGTGAACTTGGGCCTCGGTAATCCCTTGAAATGTCATGTGTGGGTTGTTCGTGGAATTGGTTGAACTTAAAAAAAATGGCAAAAAATTTAAATATTTAGGTGGAATTTAGTAGTCTGGAAAATCTTAGAAAAATAAATGTTCTAGAACATTAAAGTTAAAAAATTTTTGAGAAAATATACAGGTGGCTCAACTTCCCCAAAGAAGAGAAATAAATGTGGCAGACAATAAGATATTAGAGAGATTTAGCGAAACAAAACTTGTAACGTGTAACTTATAAAATTTAGACATGTAATTAACATATAATTTTATACCGGAAAATTACAAGTTAGAAGTTTGGCTCTGCTAAATCTCTCTCTTTGCATATTAAGTGTTTCTTTATTTCTTTTTACATTTCTGTTGAGTTTTTTTTAAAAATATAAACATTTAAAGCAGAGAAAAAGAAATGAAATTATTATCTTTTACTGTAGTAAAATCCAATGCTAATTTTACGAATACTACCCCCTTCCCTGAAACCATCTTTTTTAATTGCATTTTTTTAAATAAGAGTTTTAAATTGATTCAATTCAATTGCAGATAATTTAAAACCCATTCCAATGGCTTTACATAAAAACGTATCCATTTCTCTCTTAATTTTTGCTATAATAATTCAAGTAGGGAATAAAATTCACGACGTTACCGTCAACCCCTTTAACCCGATGCCCACAGCTGGTGTTGCTTGGTCAAATCAAAATTAATGGAATACTTCGCACAACCCCTACCCTACAACTCGCTTACAGAATAACTGTTTAATCATAGTCGAGGATGAGGAAGATAATCGTAGTAATGAATGGCAAGGACCTGAGAGCGGAGACTGCCAGAAACTTTGTTTATTGACTCACTTGGCGGACAGAAAGAGTTGATGTATTTTAAGATGGGTTGGCCTACACACGCGGTTATTAATAAGTCAACAAGCAATGACTAATCAACTAAATTTACATCCACATAAACAACAAACCAAATACTTAATTTTTCCATATTTCTTTCTTCTTTCTGTTTATTTCACAATTAGATGGTAATTTTTCATTGAAAAAATGTTATGATATCATTAACAATGACATCATTTCCGGTTTATTGTCACAATATTTTGTCACTAGGGATATGGGTCACTCATTTAGTCTAAAAATACTGCAGAGGAAGTGTTTGTAAAGTGAACATTGTGAAATGAGCATTAGGTAAGGATTAACTGAAAAAAAGGCTTAAAGGCCAACTTGTAGTTAAATAAAAGTAGTTAAATAAAGTTAGGCTTTGTGCTTATACAAGGGAGTTTTACGGAGAAAAGTATTTTGGTAGGAGAAAAAAGACTAGAAAGGAAATACGGAAGTACAAGAAGTTTAAAACCTTGAACCTAAATCTAAATTAGAAGCTTCTCGGTTCTATTTGGCCTGAACTGGTGTAAGCATTCATCATTGTAAAATCAACATGGTTTTTTCGTGGATTATTGCAATGGAAGTGTGCAAGGAAGGTAAATTCGGTGTTAAAAGTAAATATGGACTATTTCTGGATAGTTGGAAGAGGACTTGGAAAATGGAATTGTTACTTCGTTTGTCAATCAGTTGCCAATGAAAAGTGGGTTAGACGGCCAATTGGCAATCCTGCTCAAAATCATCACCTAATATCACGAGTGAAAGAGAAAATTATCGAGATAATTTTACTGAGTTCTCCACACAATTTAACGTGGTAAAGCTGGCTGCGAATGATATTTCGTTGATTCAGTGCTCGAATCCGACAGGAAAACACCGAAAACGGCGTTCCGGTTGTTACATAAATTCTTCAAAAGCGTTCTGCTTGATATTGTTGGTGGGTGGGCTAAATTGCACAAAAATCGTGAGGTGAACTGATTGAGGAAGAGGCGGATGGGGAGCATTGAGTGCGTCTGCGTTCCGGTTGATATAACTTTCCAATTCGAGCACTCATTGGCCAACGTCTGTTGATGTTTGACGAGTGAATAATCAGTTGTATATACAATCAATTTTGGTTAATTGGGACACATTGGGACTAGAATATATTTTGGTCTAAGTGGTTGCCCTAACTGTCCTAAATTTCACATAAACATAAAAGGAATGTGTCATTTAAGGTTTGTCCCAACAAATGGCTGCACTGATTAATCGATGGCCCAATTAGCTGGAATAGACTGTAATTGAGAATAGCAAAAATTCTTTGATGATTGAAAACACGAGTTTTATTGGTGGCCATGGTCTAGGCCCTGTGGCATTTTGCCACTAATGTCATGCTGGATTTGCACCAATGATGAAAGCTTTCTTTAATGTGTGGAAATAATTATTTATTATACTGTAGCTTATGGGAATACCAATAATTTGATAAAATGTATCATGTATAGTAATTTGCTGGGTTTCACAACACAGTAATGAAGATTGATTTTCGGCATGATTATGTCTTGAATCTGGATTGCGGCCAGTTAGAAACTGTAGTAATTACGGCCGCATGTGGTCATCAAGAGAGTTTGCGAACTACACCTAATTAATTACAATATAGTATAATATTATATACTAAATTAAGAGGAGAGAAGGAGAACTAATGGTCGTGAGCTAGGTATTACAGCCACAAAACCAAAAACTTTACACAATTCAAAATATTTACACAAATCCCTAATCTGTCACAAGTAAAACTTTTCTAACGAAAACGTCGATAACCAACTAAACAAATATCCAGAAGTGTTAGGTTGTGCAAGCTCTATTATAATCAGATTATGGTATTACAAGTGGTAATAACGTTATCGATTTATGGTCAACAGGAAGCCAGGAATTAATTAGCTGTACTCAATAATGCAAACAGCACATTGGAACCTCCTAAATAATTGACATATGGTTGATTTCATTTTCCATTTCTACTACCAATCAATTACAAAGACATAATGACATCAAACTAATGAAATAATCTCATTGTATATTATTGCCCAGTAAGTGGAAATGTGTGTAGCCATGTGTGAAATTGCAATTTCACACTTATAAAGTCAATTCGCTACACTTTTTTGTACTCTTGACAAATTCATTAACAAATTCATCGACACCATTATTATTATTTCCTAACACTTTATTTTTTTAAAATTTAATACCGAGAAACAATGAGAAAAAATGCACTCTCACTCGTTTGTCGTCAAACACGGTAGGGAAATCACCAATAATAAAAAGTAAGTGTTAACAACACTCAGAGCACTTACACTTTACAAGCCGTGTAGAAAAGATGACTTATTACCTTTTTTTGTTGTTGGCATTAAAATTCAATTAGCGCCCAGTTCTGTGTCACACATAACGGCCAAGCCAAACAAAATTACACCATAAATCCACGTGTTTGGCCACCTTTTTGAAGTTAATTAAAAATGATGGCGACAAAGACGAAGTCCTATTTACGTCTTGTCGTTTGCGAGTAAACCACGCGAGACATAAGCGTGAAACGAAACCCTCGTGCTGAGTACGGTGAAACTCGAGTCAATAGCCCTAACCCCGACCCCATGAAATGAATTTGTATTTTTGCCATAACCGAAACTGAATCCTACTGCTCGCGAGTCGTAAAACGAGCATAAATCACGTTTCATTAGACAAGGCCAAGGGGATTCGACGCCATCTTGCCTTGTTCGCACATTTCCCGTCACGTGACTGCGAAAATGATGAAAGGGAGAAAAAGATATGGCTTAAGATCGCGAGCGGCTACAAATCAAAAACCTTACACAATCCGAAAATTTTAAACAAATACAAATTAAGTATTTTCACAAAACCAAATTTTAACACAAGTCAATTATTTTCACAAGTTAAAACCTTCAAATACGTTGAACCCCGTTATAACAAAATGCAAGAGACAGCGAAAAAAATTTGTTAACCAGTTTTCGTTATAACGTAAATCCTGTTATAACGAATTTGCAAAATAATTTTGTTATACTGGGTTTTTTAGGAAAATGCATTTTGTTTTTGTGCTCTCTTACAGTATAGGATGTGAAATGTTATTTAAACGAAATAATTTAAGTAAAACTAATATTTATTGACCTAAAAATCAAGTTATTAATTGATATCAATGTGTCATTAGTCACCTTTTCAATCTTTCATGGTAAAAAAAAATAACTCGGGACTTAAAACCTCGTTTTAACGAAAATATTTCAAACAAACAGTTTGTAAATGCGGGTTTTCGTTATAGAGAGTTTCGTTACAACAAAATTTTTTGTATGGGTGTCTATGGGGGGAAAATCGAATATTTCAGATATTATGATATAACGAGGATTTCGTTATGTGTGGGTTCGTTATAACGGAGTTAACTGTGGAAGCATCACAAAGGCGAAGTCCCCAGGGAGACCATGCGGAGGTAGAGAGTTGGCTTTACTCCCGCGAAAACTACGGATTTTCAAACCATGGCTAATGATGTCAATCGCTGGCTATTAATTGCGTTGAATTGATGAGTGATTTTAGGTGCCAAGAATTGGAGTATAAATAGATTTTAAGTTACAAGTTGGATTTGATGGAGCCAGAGGCTCAGACATGAGGAAACATGCATCAAGTTTAATGCAGATTTTTTTTTTTTTTTTTTTTTTTTTTTTTTTTTTTTTTTTTTTTATTAAATAAAACTAATTTTGTAAGAAATTATGAGGCAGTTTAAGTTTGTTTACAGATTGTAGGGATAGAGTTAATTAATTAAGGGTTGGTATTGATTAAAGAGATGGTTGATTGAGAATGTACTAATAATAAAATTGTGTTTGTGTGTGAAGAGTCGAATCACAGCTTGGGGTTGTTTTCTGGGTTTCCGGTGTGGTTTGTTCCTGGTACTTTGCTGTGTTTATGTTTGAAAGTTGGTGGTAAGTTTTTTTCGCTTTTAAAATATTTTGGGGGATGGTTTAGAGGAGATTGAATATGAAGAGAAATAGGAAGGAAATTTTTTGTACGGTGTTGATTAATGAAATTTTTTTGTGAGAAAAGTGAATTTAATTCGTATTGCCATCTGGTGACGAAATTTCCCAGCTAAAAAAGTCTATTTTTTGTAGTTTTTTGTGGATTTCTGTAGATTTATTACAGATTTTCTAGTTTTTCTTTAAAATCTGTAGATTTTCTGTAGTTTAATTTCGAAAATGGAAATATTCTACAGATTTTGTGAAAAATAAAATAAAACAACTGTAGATCGGCCAAAAAATCTATAAATAATTGCAAATTAAAGGCGTTAGATGTAAAATACAGAGTTTTCCATTAAATTAACTTCAATAGCATGTCACTAAACCGAGGGAGAACTTTGTATTAATTGAAGAATAAAATTCAAGGTGTGCTGTTGCGCATCCTTGTTAAACGTGTCGTAACGTCGTTTTGTGCAGCGACTGTAAAATGTGAACGCATGCAGGCGTATGGCAAACGGTGTAAGTTACTATAACAAGTATACTGCACGAGCAATTAGAGAGCAAAAGTAATCACTTTTTCGTGCAGAAAGTTCTCCGTGGTGTGTAACTAGTGAAATCCAGTCTGAATGCAATCACGGTTCAAGTGTCTGAGCCGTTACTTGGATTATTTTGATGATATTTCGCTGGGGAAGATGTAATTAATTTAAAGGGAACAAATCTTGCTGAATTTGTGGAAAATGTGCAAATGTGCAAAAATTAGGAAATTGCAAAATTCACTTTAATTAAGAATGGTCATTCAAACACCCACTGAATCTAGAAAGAGCTCGTAATCTGCCAATCCTTTCAGTGTATGAGCCAGGTGAGATTTCCCATGTTGTATACAATAGATTTAATAAAATACAGCAGAAAATTTATCGGAACCAGAAACTAGAGAAAGGTGTTTAAGGTTGCCATGGTCACATGCAAGCTGTCACAATATCGGAAATAAACACAGTCAAAACAAAAATAAATTAGAAAGAAAACCATAACTCTGGTTTAACAGAAATCTCCAGAAACATAAAAACAGCAAAATTACATAAAATCTGTAAAAATGATACAAAAATGAACAATTATGAGCAAAACATTAAAGAAAATGAACAAAAATGATCAAAATATTAAAGAAAATGAACAAAAATGATCAAAATACTAAAGAAAATGAATAAAAATGACCAAAAATGAGCAAAATTAAAGTTCAGATTTTGCAACATTTTAGAAGAAAAGGTTATTTTTTAGAGAAAGGTTTATATACCATTGCATTAGTTAGATTGGCATAACCAATCCTTTTAAATTATATCACATACAAATACACTTTCCTGATTAAATAAACCAAAACATTTCAATTTCCAATTCCCAAAACACCCAAACATCAAACAATCCAGAAATAAACAACAAATTTTAATACAATTCCAAACCCAAGATGCCGTATCATCAATACATCCTGTTAGAAACAACCAAATACTCCATTCACATTGTAATTCCAATCTTGGCCGCAAGGTGTTCCCATAAAAACATCACCACCATCCATTTAATTACTTAATTACATTTTAATTTCCTCTGACAATAGGAATTTTTTCCTCCTTTCCATGCAGAGTGAGGCTGAACAGTCTACATTTAATTTAGTGATAATGGAGCAAAGTTAGCAGATAATTGCACTGCAATGCACGTGTGGGGCTGATATTTTGTAATTATTTTTTTTTCTTTCCAAACTGTCTGATTGGTTTGTGAGTGGCCTGGACTAAAACTTGACCACATGCCCTTACACGTGACCCACTAATCAGAAGGACCTTTGACACTAATTAGTGATGGAAAACAGAAGCAGCACTCAATACACAATCCAGTGCTCACTTTTTCTTTCTTTTTTTTTTTTTTTTTTTTTTTTTTTTTTTTTTTTTTTTTTTTTTTTTTTTGAAAAAGAAAAAAAATTAAAATTTATTTTGTCATATTGTTATGGCAGGGAGAAATTGCTGTAATTTTGAACACACTTCATTTAGTGTAATATATAATTTACTTTTGCAAAAAATGGGTGTCACAGGACCTTGAAGAGTACAATGGGGGAAAAAAGGGAGAAGAAAAGGATTTTATTTTCCTTTTTCCGCATTGACACTTCGTTTGTCCTCAAGGGATAAAAGGATTGAAAGAAAATTTTTAAATCATATATTTGATTTTGGTTTTCTAAGAAGGTGCTATTGGGTTTGAGTGCAGGTAGTAATTAAATATGGGATGGCTATTTTAAGAAGGTATGAGTTTAATTAGATGGAAGGGATAAGTATAGTGATTTTTGGAGTTTGTGGATTAAGGTGTGTTTTAACCTTCGGTATTAAAAATGCAAGAATTTCAATAGCTAATGTTATTTCAATGTTGATCAAATGTTAATTTTACAACATAGATATGTTGAGTCATTAGAGAGTTTGCGGAAAACAAATCCTATGTCCTATAA